>PVHY01002956.1:0-116201 GCA_004024945.1 Uropsilus gracilis | reverse complement strand
CAATCCTTCTCTTTGTTTGCACACCCTTTATATACCCTGATTTCCCGCCTTCCAGGAAATCTGTTTCACCTTAACTATTTCACCTCTTTCTTCCCCCTGCATCCCCCTGAAGGGAAATTCCAGCTAAGGTCATTCCCCCATTTTAACATTACCTGTCCTTGAAATCTGCAATCTTAAACAGGAGACAATGGGGGGGGGGGGGCACACCCTATCACTATGTTGTCTATGTTGGTAAGATGAAACAGGGTGCAAAGATTAGTACTATTCATGTCATTGTTTCAAATTTTACTAAGGACAGCGGTTCTGCTATGATATAAAATTTCTGGAAAAGCTTTTGTATAAAAGCTTCCTCAGGATCAATAGGTTTGGTTACTAGCCCCTCAAATAATAATTAACTTAGAACAAAGGTCAAGTTAATTAGACTTTTTGCTTGAGCTTCTTCTTTGAAAATAATTTTAATATAGATCATACTGAAAAGGGCCTGCTACAATGTAAGTACTAGTAGATATTGTTTAATTATGTAGTAGAGATTGTTTAATATGAGTTTTAGCAACTATTACAATGATATTCTAATATTATGTTGAACTTAAAGTGATGAGGAAATTGAATATAAGGACAATTTTAGCTCATGCTGAAGGAAAATCAACCTCATTTCTTATTCTGAGAAAAGGGAGAAAGAGGAAAGTGATATTAACGATAGCTTATTTTTTATTTTTTAATGCAATACATTATTATCACAGCAAGATATACCTTGTGAACAAAGAATCAGATTAACAAACTAACCATTAAAATATAGCCCATTTGACATGGCCCCAAATAAAGGTGTTTCCTAGGTAGTATGTTAAAATTGCTGGGAAAAACAAAAACAAAAACAAAAACAAAAAAAACTAAGAAATTGCTTCACAGATCTCATCAGTCAGGGAAAGGGAAAATATTCCTAGAAAGATTAGGTTAATGTTTTCAGTACTAATGCATCTATTATTTGATCTCTAGAGTAATGCTTGAATGTTTTTTGAGTATGACTTTTGAGACATGGATTCAAATAAAAAAAATCCCCATATTTCATTGAAGTCATATAGGCGAAATTGGTGACACATCAAATTAAAGGAGAGTGAAGACAGTTTAATATAGAGAAAAATTCTGCTCCAAAACTCTTTTTTACATGTTGGAAGCAGACTGATTAGATAGTTGGAGAAAGAATTTTCTGCAAAGCCTTTGCATATTTGCCCAAAGAGGAAAATAGGAAAGGATAGACCTTGCAAAGAATTAAACCAAGAACAAAGTAAGAAATACATTTCTCCAAATTCCAGGGAGGAGAATTGAGATACTAATCAGAAAAAAAGACTAATGGAAATAATCAGGATATAAACCATGAATCTGCCATGGCGAATTTGCCATAGAGAATCTGAAGGAGAATCTGAGATTATTTTTCCCAGCAGTGTTTCTTAGTTGAATCACTCACAGCTTAGTTATTCTTATTTTTCCTCTTTTCACTAAAGTATTATGTACAGTTATTCTGAGTAATTAGAGATGTATTTGTAAGTAGTCTTTTCATTGATACTGTAGAATAGTATCCATTCTTAATGTAGGACTGGGCATGGCGGAATTCAGTGCTAGTAGTATAGGTGAATGAGATTTCGGGGTGCTTTAGTCTGGAAGTCTAAATAATTTGCATATAGGGGAGTTATGAGTAATTGTAGCGAAGTACATGAATGTGATAGATTTAGTTATTATTGGTTTCTTTTTCATTGAAATTTATAATTTCATATTTTTAAATGAAGGTAACATTGTTTTACAATGCTAAATGATTTGGAGATATAGAACCACACCCCTTCAGAGTAAGCATATATATGACATAACTTCTATCACATCTGTGTTAATGAGTAAGAATAAAAATAAAGTTCACAAAAACCTTTTAGCTAGAGTGCTTAACAAGATATTTATGAGAACTCTTAAAAATCTACATGGTTTTATGAAAATCAAAAGCAACAGGGTTTTATTACATAATACATCATCAACATTTGTTTGCTACAATTACAAAGAGATGTTTTATCTCATTGCACGCTTCTAAAGGTATTGTACTCTAATGCTAAAGACCAACTTTTGGTTTTTTTAGGTATAATGATCTCATGCAAATGAGCACTGATTTGTAAATATCACATAAAAATAGATGGAGCAAAATTTCCCAATTAATTGCAATCAATTTTGGAAGGGAATGATGATTATCCTTTCATTTTGTGGTTAAAGAATACTTTAATATAGATCATGCTTCCTTTTTAACATTTAAATTAGGAAATTAACATAAATGAATATAGTAATTGATATCAAGTCAAAACCATTCAGACTTTTTCAGGTAATATGTAAGTTTTATTTCATTTGCTCTGCTTTAATTAATATGTGAATGAGCATAAAATCCAGACACATGTTTGTTGAATGAATTATTGGTCCCCAAATTTGACTTAAATAGATAAAATATATTTTATCTGGATTATTATTTTAACACAGTACAATCACAAAATAAAATAATGCGATAATATGTATTACACACCTTCATGTCATTTAAACAGTCATTAAGAAGCAAAGATGAAATGGTTACAAATTTTTGAATATCGATCAGTATATCATAGATATTTTGTGGTCATTTCTGCAATGTCAGTTCCCTCCCTCCCACTCTCCCTTCCTCCTTCTTCTTTTAGCTTTTCATTCTTTTTCTACCCACTCTCCCTTTCTTCACTCTCTATTTTTCTCTGTCTCTGTCCCTCTTTCCCTCACTCCATCAAATTTTAAGTTGCTATATGTCAAGAACTCCTCTAGTTATTGATTCTAAAATTGTACAAACTTAGTTAAAGCATTTTATTATAGCAGGGTTATTTCACAAACTAAGCACTACTATGGTGAACATAAACCAATATCATGGAGTTGTGGGAAGAAGCAAAAGGAAAGTTGCAATGACTTGCCTTTAATTAAATGACTAATATTATATCTAAATGTCTACAGGAAAATAGCAATGTAATGCTCCTAGGGTTGCTGTTCAAGGCTGATAGAACAAAAACTTTGAAAACTAAGTAATTTATTTGCCTATTTAGTTCCTTCTACCTTTGCTTTCCTCTTGAAATTTATTTTCCACATCTAAGTTTAGTCTTGTTGTATTGTACATATTTCTGTTCTGATTATTTCAAAATTTTCTTGGAATAAGTAGTTGCTTTAGAGTAAACAAACAAGTGTGTAATTTGATTCAGTTCAAAACTCCTTTCTCAAACTTAACTTAAAAACTTTGTGGGTACTAACAGTGTATAGAAGTTTCTAGAAATCAGATATCCCTGTTCCTACAGAACACTTATAGAGGATCTAATAATTCTCATCAAGCTTAGGGGGTGATGTGTTCATTAAACTCAATTTTTGAAAATTGATTTTATTTAACACATTGTACAACAACAGAAACATTTGAAGGCAGACTTTTATTTTTCAGTAATAGGTCATGTAATTTGAATTGTGATATTTTATATTACAAGCAAGAATTAGCTTTTCTTTTTCCACTTCCTTTCCAATAAACTACCATTCCTTGTAAGTCCTTGTACCTTTACCTCCTTGTCCCTCTTAACATCAGAGACTTTAGGATATTTATTGATATCCATTGATTTTTGAAATTGATTTACATTATCAAATTATCTACTCTGTAAATGTTCAGTATTTGCTTTTATCACTCTGACTCACCCTTGAATTCCTTTCATTTTGTTGACATATGTTCTTTTTGATTCTTTATCATAGCTATATAATACTCCACGGTGTTGGTTCAATCATTTGTCAATGGTCTTTTAGGCTACTTCCCTGTCTTACCTATTGTAAATATTACTGCTCTGAACATTGTGGAACATCTTGTTTTTTATGTTGAAAGTTTTATAACCCTTGCATATTGCCCAAAAATGGAATTGCAAGCTTATATAATATTTCCACTTTTAGATTTTCCATTGTTTGTCCATAATGATTGCACCAGTTTACATTCCTACATACAGTGTAATAGGGCTCCTTTTTTTTTGCATCATCATCAACACTTCTTGTAAGGGGTCTTTTTATTATCTACCACTGAAATGATGGTTTTAAATAAGAATATATAGTGGAAAGGGAGCCTGAGCAGAGGGAATTATATTCACGGAGGTATCTAGGAATAATTAAATGTTGAGATCACTGGATAATTCCTTAACTATCTTATTTTTGCCTTTATTTTCTTTTTCTAGTTCAGAGAGAATTCCAATTTTTTCTATTTCTACTAAATTTTCAGTTCATACCATAATATTTTTTAGCAATCAAGGTCTTTTCTTGCCTCCAAGTCTTTCTTTTTATAATTTCTCATTATTGGTTTTTGAATGCGCTACATACAAGAGTAGCCTGGTTTTTATTCAGACATAAAATATTGACTCAATTTTTTAATTAGTAAGTTTTTTTTTGCAGCTCCACTATTGTTATTGTTAATGAAGTTTTAATTCAGTGAGATTTATTTTCATTCAATTTCTACTGATTAAAAGAAGACATATGATGAAATTTGTTTTACTGTTTTTGGAGTTTGACAAATGAGAATGAGCTGTCTGAGACATAGACATTTTTCGTCTTTTAGATATTTCTTCATGGACTTGAATCCTTGAATCAGATTAACTGTAATAGACTTTCAACTAATTATATGGGGATTAGGAAAAATCTAAAGTTAATTTACTTACGGAAATTGATTAGGAACTCGATACTCAAAATATGGTACAGAGAATGGTGACTCAGTATCACCTAGACACTTGTTAGAAATTCATTATATAAGACCCTGCACTCAAGATCTGAGATCTGAATTGGAATATGTATCTAGCAAGCACAGATAAGTGGGTACATCAAAGTTTAAGAAACACTTCTTTCAAGGATGGCTTAGCTTGATGCTAAATGGCAGAAAAATTGTAGAAATCATCTAGCATTCACATAGTAGGCTTTTTAAAGGTAATTTTTATGTTGGCATATATTTATTTTAGTTATTTTTTATTGCAGTAATAATGGTTTACAATACTTTATATGAGTTAGATGTATAGGATAAGATAATATACCTTACTAATCTATCATTATACTTTTTAAAAATTATTATTACTTTATATTTTTGCACTTACAGTTCAAGAGATTAATCATAGATTCAAAGTAATTCTATAATATTTCCTAGTTTTTCCTTCAGGAAAGATAGGGAGAGGGAACTGTGTAAGATTGTGTTGTTTAAAAATAAATCAAACTTATGCATCACACAATTTTGTATAAATGATAATAATGCTCTGTCATTATTAGGGTGCAAATCTGAAAAATATCTCCTCTAGTGTGAATTTTTGATACTCTAAAATTTTCTTTCATCATTCAGAAAATGAATCAATATATGATTTTGAATAAAACATATAATATACCCCCATTCCAAGAATATTTTCAACCCATGTATAAAATAATACTATCCATGTTTATTTTGTTTAATTGTGCTTATTATTGTCTGCATAGCATGGAGAATAATATCTATGTTAACTCTGGCTGTATACTCTAAAATATCACTGAAAATTCTATACTAATCATAATTTCTACATTTTCTTTTTTTAAAAATTTATTCATGATATATGTGTATACATGTGTATGTGTATACATATATATATATATTCTTACATCACTGTATGCTCCAATTTCTACATTTTCAACAATAGTGGTTAATAGGTTATATGTTATACTTTGCATCTCTGAGACAGAATTTCATATTTCAATCACGTTTAAGAGTATAAGGTTTACTATAGTTAAATAATGCAGAAAGGGGATGAATAATTATGATTGCATGCCATTTATTGATATTTCTGAAATAAGTACAACTATACAGTAAGAGTGTAAACATTAGAGTGGCCATTTATTCTATGATTTTGAATCCTGCTGTCACAGACAGCTTAGAGGCATTCTTTTATTCTTATGTTTACTTGTCAGTTTTTGGTTCTGTTCAAGAATGGGTAAAATTCATCACTTTTCTGTCCCAGAGTCACTCAATACCTTTGAACTATTATGCTTTTGTTTCAGTTTGGATAGATTTGCAATTCTTGCATTTTGCTTGAGACTGGTTGGATTGAATCCCCAAAAGCAAAATAAATGTCAGCAAAACCTTCCCAGTATTCCCTAGTTTTAGTTTGAAATAGGTAAAGTCAGAAATTTTTCAAATCAAGTTGGAAAAGTGAAAAGTTGCCCAAGGGCAATAAAACCCTTAACTAAAAGAGTAGTTGGAGGATCATCACAAATTTGGGAAAACACTGAGCTAACACTGAGTACGGAGAATACCAAGTCCCCTAGTACTAGAGCTGAGTGTCATCAGTTCTATGCTCTTCTATTTTTATTTCATGTTCAACAAAATTTGACTGTCACAGATGAGTCAGAATGAACTGCCTGTGGTATAGAATACACCTACCTACTTGCACTCAACTAACCAAAATAACCTCTTCATAAATGTTTACATTCTTAGTTCATTTTTAAAGTGATATATGAGTAGTTAAATATTCTCGAAGTCTTAAACTGGTGAAAGCCAAATTTCAAAATAGCTACTAAAATTGTATGTTTATATATATAATTTCTTATAGATTAATATAGTCATCATGCTATTATTGAACAGCATAGCAATAAAAATAGAAAATGAAACTATGAAAAATCTTATTTACAGCCAGTTATTGCTTTCTTTGATTTGACAATGATGTATGAAAATGCTAAATATTTTACCCATATATGAGTTATTTAATAATGCAAAATTATAAATAATATGGTATTAATTTAATGTTTATGTGTCTAGTTTCAGTTGATAATTGGGAAGGCATCTTATTACACCACTTTCATGATGCATTTTAGTCTTCTTTTTTAAACATAAATTGATAGTTTTATTTGATAGAACACAGTATCACCAAACAATGAGTCATAGCTCATACTCTTTAATCCTATGACTTTAAATATAAGTGGGTCTCTTTTGCATAATTTTTTCATAGGTTTTTGTTTCAGTTTTCTGATTTTTCAAGAATATATGTGGGTGTGTATGTCTGTCTTGAATAACTCTATGAACAAATATTTAAATAAAATAGAAATGATATGTAATTCTACCTAAACACTTATTATTTTAAATAAATTAGGTAAATATTAAATTTTACTGAACTGCTGTATAAAATGCAAATATTAATATCACATCATGACATTATAAATTTCACATTAGATGATATCTGTAGTCTCTTTCCTGGATAATAGTTTACTGAAAAATATATTAGTTTGGTCCCTTCTGTGCTTAGATATTTTTTCTAAAATATAATACAGACCTGTAATTCTGTCAGCAGCTATAGACATTAGAGAATACACATTAGAGAAAGCAAATAAGCCTATATATAATGTATTTATTTATTTTACAAATGTACCTATGTTTTATCTAGCCCTCATTCTACTATTCCACTAAGGAAATACACACACAGATAAAAATATATGTGTACACACACAGACTGGATCACTGGAATGTCCAATGAGAACTCAAATTCCACATGTGAAAAATTCTATGCTTGACTCATAGGAACTCTCATACTAGAGAGTTGCTTTCCCCAAGAAGTGATGGTTGGAAGTTATATCAGATGTCTATTAGTAGAAATAAATGTATCAAACAATATTTCTCACACATCTTGGATTGACAGGGTGATTCTGCTGATCTGAAATAGTCTCAGGGGTCTGTGATGAGTGATAGGAGGCCAGTGAGTATTTAGATTTTGGCTGAATTCTCCCACAAGTCTAGGGTGTAAGCTAAAAAACTCTCCTGACTTATCTCATATATTGATAGCTTTCACTTATTTTCATAAAAATGGGAAAGAGGAGCAGGACAGAGAAAAATTTATATAGGCCTTATATGACTTAGTAGGAGCTGCCAACATGTCATTTCTACCTGATTCTTTGGGGTAATGCATATTTCATCGATGCAATTCAAAAGGCCAATACAAAATGAAGTTGTGAGAAAATGCACCCCATTTCTCTGTGGTAGGAGATTGAAAGTCATAATCTAAAAGGCGAGAATACAGGAAGGGGTGCAGAATTGGGGCCATTTGTGCAATCAATCTAACAGAACAATCAAGCAACAAAATTGCAGAGGAAGAATGTAAAATCAAACTTCAAACACAACACAGTGGAACAAGAGCATTTCATATAGGAAAAAATATTTTGTATTTAATAATAAATGTCATGAATTGGAGTCTAGTAAAATAAAGACATTTTCATGAGTGTAGGCATACATATTAAAAGGCAAATGTTCATGCTTATTCCTCAGTGACTCTTTTTATAAAATAATATGGTTTATGAATATTAAGCTTATATATGTCACATATGTATAAATTCTTATTCACTACTTGAAAGATATTCTAGCATATTTTTCCTTTGTCAATTCACCAATTTACGTGCCATCACAGTATATAGTATTAGAAATGGCCAGACTTGTAAATTATTTGAAGAGTAATGAAACGGAGATATTTGTTCAACTTTCGTTCAATATTTGTTCAACATTTGTTCAACTTTTATCAAATTATTCATCAAACTGAAAGTTCTTTTCTTCCCCCCCACCACCCTGTTTACTTAATTTAAAGAGAAATGAAAAGAATATTCAGAATATGCCCAAACTTGTTTGCATTTACTAATTTGGAGGAGTTAATTTTTTAAAACTAAAAGAGTAAAAAATAAAATGTCATTTCAAAACTACTTGTAAAAAATCTCATGGATCCAATTAAATCTAAGCTAAGAAGATGACAGCAGGCTATTAGGTTCCCCTACTCTCAACATCGTAAAAAGAAAGAGAGACTTTGGCTGTATGCAATTGGAGGTTCCATGAAATAGTGCTTGTAAAGACAGTATGATTGTCACTTTGCTGACAGGGTAAAAACAGCTTCTGTTTATGCAAAGATACTTGCATTGAGAAGCCAGTGGTTTACAGAAAATAGTGGGAACTGTCTCTGTTCAGCATCTGAAACCTTGGGAAAGTTCACTTTGGCACAGTCTCCCTGTTGTGTGAAAGAGGGCCCCGTGGTCTAGCTAGGTAGTTGCCAGGCAACCTGGAAAATGCTCTAAAAGTAAATTTTCAACCATTCTTGTCTTTCTGTAGCAGAAAAGGAAGATTAAAGAAAATAAATAGACCATAAATTCTAGTTCATGCCAACATTAGTAATATATTCCAAAAGGCAAAAGAAAGATTATTCTGGGGGTGAGGGGATGGGTAAATAATAGATATAAGAATAAGTTATCTCTTTCAGAACACCATATGCGTTGTCAGTCTTTGTAATTTTTTTTTTTTTTCAATTTTCAAAGCAAATCTAGTAGGTGTATTTGTCCCATATCTAAAACTGGGGGATTAACTGAGATAATTTTCAAAAACCTCGCAATCAGCAAATGAAAGTTGAGAACCAAACCCACACTTTTATAAATTCCATATCAAAATAATTGCTCCCTTAAAATTTCAGGGAGAAAACACTGTATCTAAATTTATACCACAGCAAGAGATAAAGATCTTTTATGTAAGGAATAAAATTTCAATGAGAATAAATTTTTATCGAAGGGAAATTGTAGTAATTTCTTTATCAGCTGAGCAGATAGGTAGTGAGGTAAAATTGTAACACTGGAATTAACACCTACAGGATGAAAAAAGAAAACTCAACCAGGAAGATGACTATCATTAGTTGCGTCTGATTTTCCTTTCAGTATATTCCAGTACAATAAGATAGCTATTTTAAAGCATATTTGATAGTTCAGTCAGGTAGATATTTTATCACACAAAACACCTCTTAACCAACCCAATTTCTAGCTATTGCAGAATTTTTTTGTATGAAAATGAATGTACAAGTGATAACATAATAGGAACCAATAACGAGAAGGCTTTATTAAAGCTATCAAATGACTTTTGTGAGGTAATTAAAATTACTTCAAAATAATCATTCAAAGTCATCTGTTTCTCAAGAAGAAGTACTAAAAACAGTATTCTTGGTTCCCAGGACATCTAAAACTGGACAAAATATATGAACCATTAGTTTTCAGACACTAAATATCAAACAGTGCAAGATAATGATCCATGAGGATAAGCAAATCAGTTAAGACCAGTATTCATCTGTTTATCTGCTGGATAGAGTTCCCAGGAGATTATGAGGAACCAAACCAAGGTTGAATCTGGTGTTTTTGCTGAGTTGAAAAGTACCTTCTGGGTAATGGAAATAGAGCAGTTTGAATGTGTGGAACAGTACAGAAAAGGAAAGAGGGAGAGAGAAAGAGAGAGACAGAGAGAGAGAGAGACAGAGAGACAGAGACAGAGACATAGCGATAGGAGAGGAGAGAGAGCATGAGTGAATTAGTGAAGGGAATCTGCAGAAGTACTCCTCAATTCTTCACTTAGATATGAAGACACTAATACATTCGTAAAACTACATAAGGGTGGGAAAACACTACTCAAAAGGAGTTCACAGAACAATGCCGTGTACTTCCACCAGTTCTGAAATAGTTCTGATTTCATCATTGAGAGAAGATCACCTCATATTCCCAGCAATAGGTTAGTATAATTCTTAGAAGGGGATTCCTTCAGTAGTGGGTAAGATTAGCTCTCAAAAGACAATCCTGTTCCCAAATGAAAACCTTAAAAGCAAGCCCCAGGAAGATCAAGTAGTTTTCAAGTTATTGCATCTCACGGCAACAGTTAAAATAAAAGAATAGAACTTTAAAAATCATCTGGTACTCATCAAAGTAAGATGCAAAATACTGGGATAACATTAAATTTTTTCATAATGCAAATGAATATGAAAGGAAGATCACTTAACTATAGCATCGCTAGAGATGATATAATGAACTAGTAGTCATTGTTAAGAATTTAGTATGTATGATCTGCATTATTATCTTATTGCTATGTTAAGGGAGTACTTCAAATTTAGTGGCTTTAAGCAACATATTATTTTGAAGGTCAAAATTCTGAAGTGAGTTATGGGGAAAAAACTGGGTTGTTTTTTCTTCAAAAGACTTGAAAAAATTTCCTTTCTGTGAATGCAAGTGCTGCATTTTTTTCTTCATAGACACTATTAAGCACCTCCTCTGACCTCTGGCCTTTTGTTAACCCTTATGGTTATACTGAGATCTTGGAAAATGAGGATAATTTCCTCACTTCAAGATTCTAAAGACAGCTATAAATTCCCTTATTTACAGATCCCTAAAATTAGAGTATAGACACCTTTCTGGGCAATATTCTGTCAGCTACAGTATTACTCCTTCTAGGCAATATGGTCACCCTCTTGCCATTTCTAATACTTTGCTCGCCAGGAAGATTTCATATTATTCTTGTCTTTCACTGTCACTAAAGAAAACAAATGACATGCTCCAGAAGTCCACATACAACTGTACCAGCATAATGAGTAAAACAATCTTTCCCTTCTCTAATCAGCAGTCTTAGGCTTGTGTGAAGATTAAGTGGCAATGCAGCAAGAGTATCATAAGAGTGGGAATTACCAGTTCACACAACTTATTCCATCCCAACCTATTCTAGTCTGATCTCAGTTATGCAACTTTCACTTGACCTTGGATTCCTGCTGCACATAACTGGCATTATGGTTTGGTGCATCAGGTTAGAAACTCAGTATTTTGGATCACTTGATGTCCTATAATTTAACATTTAATCTTTGCCGGGCACAGTACCAAGCAAAGTTGATTCTATAAATAAATAATTGATCCCTAGTGAAGATCATAAATTGACCAAAGGCTTAGGCTGTGATTCTACAGTGTAGGATTCACTCAGTCTCTGATATCATCTTTCTTTACGGGAGACATTTGGGACACCCTCTGTGTGGTGTGTTTAACACCTGTGTGGCATAGTGGCTTGCAGAGATTTCTTTTGCTTCAAGATGCTCTCATTTGCAGTAGTTACTTATTAGTCAGGAATATGGCCAGAGCCACTTATCCTGCATTGACATATGACGACTTCAAAATTCAGAGACTGAGGCCAAGCATAGAGAGTTATATTGATGGTTTAATGGGAAGATTGACTCTATTACAAAAGAAAATCGATCCATTGAAGTATTATTTACTTTCCTTTTTAATTTCAAGTATGCCTTTGAACCTAACATAAAGGAAATAATTTTAATTATGTCATTGATGGATAGATAATATATATGCTAAAGTAATAGAGCAAGTGATTAACATTTTCTGAGAAAGGTCTCTATTTGCAATGCTTAATATTCTTAAGCTCAGTTCCATAGCAGCATGATTAAAAAGGGCAACAATGGTTGGTGGTACAATTATTAGCTACGCTGAAAAATCACAGTAGGTGTTAGAATTCACAATAAAACAAGTGATTGAGGGTTCACTGTCAGGCACTGTAACATTCAGATATCTGAGAAAGCAATACAATTGAATATAAAGGTAATTAAATTAAAAAGCACCCACTTGTGTATCTGTTAGCTGTGGTATATTACAAGCACAGGTACCTTTCAATCTTCAGATAATCTCTTGGTTACGTATCCTTTGAATAGAAGGAGCATTGAAGAAAGCATGATCAAATAAATTGGGACATAAATTTGTTGGCATTCTTACAAATATTGGACTAATACATAAATTCTCTTACTCATTAAGTATTAATGGTATGGTTTCTAAGCATTAATAGAGCGTAGGTCACAGCTAGGTCTGCCACATGCCTGTGACTGCTGTGGAAAAGCAGGTTTAGAAAGAAAGTTGATACGCAACCCTGGGAGAGAGGAAGAAGGGACATATAAAAGATCTCACCCCATTAAATATCCTTTAGAACATATTAATGCTGCTGATGATTGTTACAAAAGTATAGTCTTGATCAACTGAATACTATTATCAGGTTGTACCTTACCTATATAATAGCTGCTGATAAATAAATAAACCTGCAATTTCTGGACTTATGGAACATGCCCTGCTGCAGACTTTCAGTGTCAATTATATTGATCAGAAGAGGTAAAATGGAGTTATTTCTATGACTAAAATAGGTCATTTTGTCTAAGCAACGATATGAATTGCATTCAATAGTGGTATTATATGGAGGGTACCTCTTCTATTCTAACAAAATAAAGATAATAGACAGTTTTCTAGCTCCTTCCTAGGTAGGGTTCCTTATTCCATATATTATGTTAGAAGACAGGACTCCAGGCTTATTTATTTAGAGATCATTTTTTTATGTATCTGCAACATTTCCTTTTATTATGTTGATTTAGGAATGCATGGAAGTAGAAAAAAGTATATAGCCAAGAGACCATTTTCAGAATATTTTAACCCAGTACAGATTCCAGGTCTACACAGGTCTGGTTGTGTGTTGTGGGTAGGAGGTAAGTTGTAGCCTCTTCATCAGAACAGAAATTTTAGTGAAAACTCAGCCACAAACACTGTACAAAGGAAATTCTGCAAACAGTACAAAGAGCGCTGCTCCCTGCTTACTTTATAGTGTTCCTTGTTTAGGCAGAGTTTCATTGAACAGTCACCCCTTTATACACTGAGTGAGTTTCCAAGTTCTTTGATTTGCAGGGAACATCATGATTAGGTCTTCACTGAATTTGTATCAATGAAGACAAAGATACTCTTCAAGAGTTTATAGAAGATATGAAAAGTAGACAGTAATGTTAATCATTGCATTTTGGTGGTGCTTCTAAGAATTTTAATGATTTGGTTATTTGGGTTAATTTGTTATAGAGCAACAGATTGGAAATGCTCGCAAGTTTTTACTCGAATGCCATTAAGCAAGAGAGCAAAAGTGTATTGTCAGTAGAATGTAAAGTAATCTGTTCCCTTTTAAAGAACCTACACAGACCTCTTAAGCAGCAACTCTAAAGTCCATGAACTTGAAAATGGCTTTAAAGAATTATGGCAATAATGAAATGATATACTACTAAGAAATTAAATTTTAAAAAAGTATAGTATAGCAGAGTCTCAAAAACAATATATTGATTCAAGAATCTAGAAACACAAGAGTATATAATATCCAATTTGTACAAAGTTCTAAGGCAACCAGTACTAGTCTATTGAAAAGGGGCAAAAATTACAGTTCAGAGCACATCTCTTTGATTTGTGTTTGTATAATCATTGAGACCATTTATTTCCACAGTTAAAAGTATTGTAAAAATAAACAATATGTGAAAAAATGTATGTAGCCTACCCTAAAGTATTTGCTAATTATTCTTTACTAAAAAAATGTATTTTAATGCCTGTTCTATGGTGATGGAAAGGATGACTACTTCTAGTAGAGGGAAACTGAATGGGAAAGGGTACAGGGAGATTTTTTTAGAATTGGAGAAATGTCATACCTAGTTTTTATTGTGAGTACAAAGGTGTTTACAATTGTCAAAATATATTAAAGTGATGGTTTGACTTGTATAAGTTCATTATAATATATATTGAGATACAATAATATAATTAAAGGACATCTCAAATTCATATGATTAAGGAAAATGAGGAAGTTTTAAATTAGCCTGGGTTAAGTTATCCCTTGTCAACCTTGGGGGCTCAAAGTAAATAAACAAAAACAGAATCTATAACAGATCCAGCTCTCTTCCCAGAGGTGACTCACTGAAAAGCTAGCTATTGATAGACCATGTCCTGAGGGAATACCCCTGTGATTTTACTGGTGCTAAGTAGACTTGTGCTATAAACAGGGAGACATATCAGTGCCCCAGCTGTAATGTCTGTCACTGTAAGCTGGGAGATGTTTGAATACCAGCAAGAAGATGGGTTGAATATATCACTAACAAAGTATCACTCTATGGGGACTATTCAGTGTATGCAGTAGTCTATGTATTGAACATGCTTATGACTCACCAAGTGCTATTTCTACCACATCAAATATTCTTGAAATCCCAGTCTGCAAATCTTGGATGTTACTCTCTAAGTCTGATGAATAGCATTTCTGAATATCCCAACTTGTTAAGAGCCAGACTAATGCAAAAGGAGAGCTGTTGGTATGTATAATTAAATTGTGGATAATCTGAATTTAATATCCCAAAATAGACCTCTTGGGAAACTATAGATTTAAATGATGAATTTGCTCTCCCATTTCTTTTTTAGAGAACTCTGAAAACCAAGATTTGAATAGATTTGGGATAAAAACTTGTTAGAGGTCTAGATTCAAGAGAAAATTAATAGCTTATCTGAAATAAGCTAAAAACTGACTTATCAAAATTTGTTAGAAAATATTAAGAAAGGTATCCTTAGAAATAGACATGGATATGGAAATCATTACTTCTTGCTGTATTTTGATTGCTGCCACTATGAGTTTGGCATAATTCTGAGGTAGATTGAATGGTATGGAAGCTCTAGGGAAGGTGACATGAAGGGAGCAAATAATCAGTTGAGAACACATGTATCCTGTGAACTTGTCACCAAGTCAACCAAGCAGATATGTGATTGAAGAGGAACTTGGAAAACATAACGGGATGTCAGAGGAAAGAATAATGTCACGTGTTTTCATAATGAATTGCCCTCAATGAGATATGTCTTACTTATAAATCCAAAGAGAAAGCTAGGTCCTGTTCGACTACAGATTCCAAAAATAAGTCAAGTCACCAAATTTGAGTGGGTAATCAAAGTTAGATATGGCAGATTTGTGTATCATCAGTGAGCTGCTTCTGTGCTCTTGGCTGTGAGGTAAAAATCAGAAGATTGATCCTCAGTAAGCCTGAGATAATATTGGGATTATTTAGGACTCTCAAGGTAATTGCCAAGTAGTGCATCCAGTTCACAGACTGTAGAACTACTCAAACTACAGGAGTAATATGGGCATGGTCATATTGAACTGATGTTCAAGATTTTTGGATTATTAAAGTCAGAATTTTCATTAGCTCAAATGAAAAATTATTTTGTTTTTGGTATTATAAAATTACATGTGTAATATTTATATTTCTAAAATATTGCTAGATTTATGCCCTGACTCAGACACTGAAATGTCTAAGAATCAATTTTGTAACATGTATAAGAAAGATACTGTATAACTGGAAATATGGGAAAAAAACAGCTATGAAAAGTAGCGACAGTGTTTATGAAATATATTCATACTTTACTCTTTTTATGGGGGGGGTAAATTAATATTAGAAAATGTTTAACCTGTAATTATTGATGCCAAAACTGGTCTAAGGATTGAATGAGGAACTATCCAAGATTTGGTCATATCTCCCTTTTAGCCCACTAATGTCTTCCAGTGATTTATTATTATTGACATGTTATAACCTACTTTCATGTAGGGAGAAAGAATGGAAGATATGACTAATATGTTCACAGACCTCTTGGTGTGACTGCTGGTTGGCTATGTACTTCAATGCCAACTTCATATATTTTAAAGTATAATGGAAATGATAAAATGTATCTTCAAGTCAATTGAAGATTGATATAGATCCAGACAACACTGTGTCTGTTTCATATATCCTCTGCAGAAGTACCCTACACAGTAGGATCCCTTAGTCTCTTTAGTTATAAATCGGTGTGTGTGTTTGCTGTCATTTTATTCTGCAGGAATGTATACTGCACAGAGCAGCAAATTTGTCTACTACTATTCCGTTCTAGGTCCTTAGGAACGAGAACACTTCCTAAGACTGAACAGATGACAAATAAATGATTGTTGGATGAAAAAAAAATGTTTCTTAGTTCAAAATATTTGAAAAGATTGTAAACATAATAGCCAAGATTAGGTCATTTAACCAAATATGCTAAAAGCAAAATTTAAGTAAACAACACTTTGCAGCAAGATCAATCTCAAAAGTATTTGATACTTCTTTAATCCTGTATTGCAATAGTCACAATTCTAGGATAGCAAATGACAGTGTACCTTTAACAAGAGATTACCTTTGTACACTTAATTTGGCATTAAGTAAAGTTTATGGAATTTATAGACATGAGGCACCTCATGAAACCTCAATAAAGTGTTGTATTATAATGATGTCACATGTATTTTCTTGAAATTTATTTAACTTTAGTTAAATATAACTAAATTGAATATATATATTCATTGAATATATATTGAATATATATATTCTTTTATTTTAAAAATACTATTATAAATATAACTAGAAATTTGAATGCTTAAACTATAGAACCTAACATGTAACTGTATCAATATGTAGAACTTACAACTGATTGAATTTTTAAAACCAAGAAATATTTTAAAGCATGTTTAAAAGCCAAATTGTTTTGATCTTTAAATTTTGTCTTTAAAGCAATGCTATTTTTATTTATACAGTACTTTCATAGAGACATGAAAATAATAATGGTACTTCATTGAAAAGTTAGTCTTCATGTCTGAAGATGCTAGACACTGGAATAGAAAAAGAGATTTTATTCTTAGTTTTAAAAATTGTATATGCACAGGTAGAACACGTCTATGTTAGGTTTGCTATTAGAACTATAAGGTTCTTATTTAATATATGTTTTATTATCTAAGACACACATATGCATTTGCAGTTAACCCATGCTTTTCATTGAATTTTTTTTTGAAAAATTAATTCAAAAATTTATGTGTGTGGACAAACACACATAGAGACGCATACCTATTTACCTATTACTTCAATATGAATCAATGATTTTAAGAATAATGAGTAAGCTTAAAA
Organism: Uropsilus gracilis; assembly: GCA_004024945.1. Lineage (NCBI taxonomy): Eukaryota > Metazoa > Chordata > Mammalia > Eulipotyphla > Talpidae > Uropsilus > Uropsilus gracilis. The sequence goes on along the minus strand of PVHY01002956.1, from coordinate 98,589 downwards.
TTTCTATGGCTAATATTTGTTGCTATATGGAGAAAATCTACTTAGGAATAAAAATTACACTGATCAATAAAAGAGTGAATGCTGGTGGCATTTGAACCTATGAGTCCACTTGTACAAGAAAACTGTGTCTTTGATTATAGTTAATCATTATTAAATCTATCTATCTATCTCTACCTATCTATCATCTATCTATCTACATATATACACTTTTTATCTCTTCAGATATTTTGAATTGGTGCGTGACTCTTATGATTAAAATATTGGCCAGCACAAATAAGACAATATTTTGCACTATGTATGGAGCTCAGAGTAATTACAAAACAATGAAACCAAGCAATATGTTAGTGTAGATCAAGCTGCTGTTGTTATGATGGATTTATTATATTTCTCAATTTTAATTTTTATTTTTTTCATATGCTGAACACAGGACTTTTTAAAAAAATTGATGAAACATTTAACGCTCATCTTCCTTCATGTTAACATGACTCAGCTCTTATTATACCATAGACTGCTAGAGGAACAGAGTTGTGAACTATAAAATCAATTTGCAAAAATCAATTCCAGTTCCATAAGACAGCAATGAACCATTAGGAATAGAAATTAAGAAAACAGTATCATTGATAATTGCACCATAAAGAATATTGAGGAACAAATTTAATCAAGGAAGTGAACAACCCACACCTTGACAAGTATAACGCACAAATACAAGAAACTGAAAAATACAGAGAGAGACACAAGAGTGAGAAAAATATCCTGTGTTTAAGGAGTGAAATAACATTAAAATCATAACCATTGTACCTAAAACAATCTATATTTTCAAAGCAATACTATCAAAATTTCAACAGTACACTTCCTAGAAATACAAAAAAGTCATGAAATTTACCTGTAACAACAAAAACCCACATTGTCCAAACAATCCTGAAAAGGAACAAAGATTAAAGCATCATGCTCTCAAACTTCAATTAAAAATGGCAAATTTGATGATTTTATAACATGTAACTAGAAGAAATCATATTAGCAGAAACAAATCAGAAAGAAAAAAACAGAAAACAAATGATTTCACTAATATATGGACAACCAGATGAAAATACACAGCTGGAAAGGGGGAGGGAATCAGTTGGAGTAGTCAGGGAGGGGTGGTGGTGGGTGACCCCTAGGGAGTACAGTGATTATATAAATAATCATTTAAATAATTTAAAACTAAAAACACAAACTATACTTCAAAATAGCAGTAATTTAAAATGTGCATTAGAATAAAATCAGAACTATGTCAATGGAACAGAAATGAGAGCTGAGTAATAAACATTCATCTATGGACAACTACATATGACAAAAGAGTTAAAAACATTAGATGGGTTAAGAAATTCTCTTTAATAAATGATATTAGAAAAAGGACAGTGATATGTAAAAGAATGTAATTAGATCATTAGCTCACATCATACACAAACATTAATTCAAAATGAAGTAAACGTTTGAATATAAGACCTGAAACCATACCAACATAAAAGAAAATGTCCATATAATGAAAGAAACCATTGTTATACTGAAAAGGCCACTACTGAATAGAAGATGTTTGTAAGTTGTATATCAAAGAGTTAATATACAAAATGTTTAAGAACTTAAAATTCAACATAGCAATCAACTTGATTAAAAATGGGCATTTGATTTGAATGGACTCTACTCCCAGACAAATAGATTCAATATAGTCAGATTACCAATAGTCAGAAAAAAAGGATTCAGCTTCACTTATCATTAGAGAAATATAAATCAAAACCACAATGAGATATTACCTTATGGATTTTGGCAAAATGGTGCTTGGAGGTTCACTTCCTCCATATACTCATTAGATTACTGCTGAACACAGTAATGCCTGAAGGAAAAACTAATGCCTGTACTCCAGGAGCAATAGTCTAGGGGAAAGAGGTAGGAAAAATTTTAATTGAATTGTGTTTGCAGTGATTTCATGCCAATGTAGCTAAGAGAAAGAGGGCGGCTGCTGTATGGGACTCTCTAGTTTCTGACTCAGGGACTTCGGATACCTGACACTGTTTTCGATAAGGGGGTATATAAATATAGAGTTGGTGCATGGGTAAAAATGGTTGCTCTCGTGGAGAACTATAAGAGCAGAATGCAGAATGAGGGTTACTGACTTGAACTTGAGGCTGCCCTTGTAGAACAGCTGCACTGGATCACCTGTGTATTCTTAGAGAAGAGTCTACTACTCCAAGCCCCAGGGTAGGATATTCAAAACAACTTCCACATCACTTCCCTGGGTTAAAACCAAGATACCTCTATGTATGTTATGGTTTCGGGTCTGATATCTAAGTCTTTTATGCATTTTGAGTTGATTTTTGTACATGGTGTGAAGCAACCTAAATGCCCCAAAACAGGGGACTGGATGAAAAAAATGTGGTTATATATACACTGGAATATTACTCATCAATTAAAAATGACAAATTTGATGATTTTATGATAACATGGATGCACTTAGAAGAAATCATATTAGCAGAAACAAGTCAAAAAGAAAAAGACAGAAACCGTATGGTTTCACTAATATATGGGATATAGGGAAAAATAAACAAAAGCCATGAGGAAAAGTCAAAGCAAGTTAAGCACCAAACTGAAGCACATAACTTTGGGCAAGGGGAGGGGATGGGGGGAGGAGGGGGGGGAGAGGTAAGTCCCTGGGATTACAATGATGTGAAATTTATATATAAATAAATTTAAAAATTTAAATATTCAAGATACCAAATGAAACAATCATTAACCCGCTTAAGCATCTGTTAATGTCAGAAGCAAGCACCCAAGGATAAATTTCTCTGATGGAAAAAGAAAATCTTGGTTTGTGACCTTGTATCAGTTACATTTCACACACAATAGAATGTCACCCAGATCTGTGTGTACGTGTGTGTGTGTGTAGGTGTGTAATTCCTGCCATTTGCAGCAACATGGATGTACCTAGAGGGTATTATATAAGTGAAATAAGTTGGCTGGAGAAAGCTTAACACTGGATGATTTTACTCATGTGTGATATATTGAGAAATGAAGAAAATAAAACAAACTGATCTAGGATGATAAAATAGTGGTTACTGGAAGGGTAGGAAGAAGAAATCTGTTATAAGGGGTGAGTTGTGTGGTCATGCATGGAAACTTGTCTTTTGATGACAAGAATAATATATAATACGTTGATATATACGCCTCTGCACCAGAAATCTAAAGTATGTTATAAACCTATATTACTTCAATAAAACGTATAAAATGATATAGCTAGTTGTTTTCTTGTATTAATCAGGAAATTCTATATGTTTTCTCTATGATTTATAATTTCCTGATAAGCAACACATTCAAGTTAATCCCTCAATTTGTGGACCAGGGTAGTTATAGATTTGAAAAATTAATATCTCTTGTCTCTAAAGAAAAATATTTAGTGTAGTTTATAAAATGGTAAGTGGATTGGCAGGACCTCTAGTCAAATACTTTTGTGTACTGTTTATTTTTTAGTGTTATGCATGAGAACCATAAAATATAAAATTTTAATACCATGATAGCATGTACTACTATGAAAAAAATAATTGAGACCTGTTTTTAGTAATAAATACTAAATAATAAAATAATGTTAAATCATATATAATTCCATATGTCAGATAAAGGCCCACATAAATATGTATGCCACATTTTTAATAAGTCCATCTTTGCGTTTTACAAAAATGAAATTATCATAATATCCTAATTTCTTCTGCTCTCAAAAACTATCTGGATGGTCAAAAAGAAAATAATAGAACTTTCCTTAATTTTGGGTGAAAATTAATCTTTTTAGTTAAATATTGAGAAATATGTAAAAAATACAAAATGCTATGGAATCACAATTTGTTTTTGTCAATCCTACTTGTTTTCTATTTATACCAAAACAGAGATACCTTTATCATGCTATATAGCATAAGTATCAATTTACTTTAAGATTTAAAAATATATTTTCAACTTTAATAAATGTTCTAGTTTTATAATTTAATATAACAGTTTGAGCTATTTTTTTCTGAAGGAAAGCATTAATAGTATGGGAAAATATATCTGTATAATTAACTATATAATATTAAAATATAAAAACTAAGTGTTCATAGTTTACATGTTTTATCAATATTCTTCTAGAGACTATGCTTAACATATTTGAAGTAGAATATGTGATTTGAATATTGCTATCAAGTATATTTTTGAATATTAATCATTCTTAAGATGATGTAATTACAGGCTATTCCATTCCCTTGGAAAGTGACTTAAAATGATGCTTTAAAATGCCTTTTATATAGCACTTATTCAACAAATTCATGGAATAACTGCTTTGTGCTCAGCACTCTTCTGGTCATGGAGATTTGTCAGTGATCAATGAATAGATCTTTCTCACCATGGAACTTATTTTTGATAGGAAAGACAGCAAAAGAGGAAATAAGTGACAATATATGTGAGAAGTACCTATGGAAGAAGAAACAACAGTATAGTCCTTGCTAATGAAAGTGGGGATGGAGGCTCACTGGGAGGTGTGAAGATGATATGTAAACAATAACCTGAAGGATATCAGGAACTTAAATATGATGAAATCTGGGTAAAGTTTTTCCCTGCCACAGATATAGCAAGTAAAACGCTCTGAAAAGGGACTATGCTTGAGTTGGATAGAGAGGTAAGAAAGCAGGGGTTATCTTATATAAATTATCTGTTATTATAAAAGGAGTTTCACTTTTGTTCTGTATGGGGTGAGAAGCCCTTAAAAAGTTTTGAGCAGAGGACTGACCTGATCTATTTTTTATTTTATAGGCTCAGAACTGGTTGAGTGTAAAGGAGAAAAGGAAAAACTGGTTATAGGCAAGTAATTGAGACATTGTCAATTTGGTCTGAAGATGAAATGATGGAGGTGGTAAGAGATGGTCAGATAGACATGAGTGGTGTTCTGACAAACCGAATGTGTTGAATAAAAGAGAGGAGTTGAGGCTCAACATAGCCCCTTTTTGCAAATAAAACTTCAGCCAATAGCACATAAGGGTTCTTGCTGATGGGAAAGTAAAATGTGTAACAGCAACAGCAAGTAGCATAGAGATTGCTCAAAAACAAAATCAAATTTCAACTACCGAATTACCTGGCAATCCTAGTTCTGGATATAGACCCAAATAATAAAAATCATATTTTAAAGAAATATCTTAAATTCACTCTTATAATTCATTATATCACTGTCCACACAATCCAAGATAAAGAAACAACCCAAATATTCATTCACATATGGTGAATAAAGAAATATGGTGTATACATACAATGGATTTCATTCAGCCTTTCAACAGAAGGAAGTTCTACCATTTTCAATAACATCAGTGAAAATAGAAGACATTATAAGTAAAATGTCAATCAGAGGACAAATAGTGCATGATTCTACTTAATTGATGTATTTAAAGTAGTCAGCTTTAAAGAGGCAGGTATTTCAATTGTGATTACCAAAGGCTGAAATTTGTGAGAACTGAGAAATTGTTAAAACTGTAGAGTTTCAGTTCTGGTAGAAGTATACGTTTTAGACATCTTCTATTATAGATATCATGTTAAGTTTCCTTAGCACAACAAACAAACAAACAAAAAAAAACAGACAAAGGGAGGGATTCTAGGAGCAGTTAGATATGTCTACTACTTGATTGTGTGTCATTGGCAATGTATTATGGGTGTGTGTGTGTGTGTGTGTGTGTGTGTGTATATGGCTAAAATTATTAAATTGACAAATACATTGTGCATGTGAAATTCTTTGTGTATCTATTATACCTCAATACAGTTGTTTTAAAAAACAATGACATTGAATTAGTTTCCACTTTTCTAGAAAAAAATGAAATGTGCTTACTATTTAATTCCTATTGGCCATTCATTATTTGCATGATGACTTCCAAAGGCATTTCCAATGGTCATTTTGATTAGTTGATGTATGAATTTTCTGTTAGCATTAGTATCCAGTTTTGAATAAGGTGCTGTTCTACAGTGTGCTAAGTATGGAATGTAGAGAATTGTTCCTCATGAAAGAAGGTTTTGTTCAATCTGATTAACTTCAAGACTTCCTGTATAAACAAATGACACTGGAAAGCAACTATTAGTTACCTCATAGATTGATAAATCATATCTGTGTGGCAACAAGAGCGTGTGCTCTTCCAAACAGATCCCTTATGCCAATGAGCAAACTGATCATATAGAAAGTGAGAGTTTGAGTGTGAGAAATAATGAACATTAACAAATAGAAAGGGAGCAGTTGACTTATCTATACTAGAGATCACTTACCTAGGTGACTCCTGTGTATTGGAAAGAAGCCAGGAATCTTTTCTCCAACCTAATGGAAAATTGTGCAGTTTGAGTGTCATCAGTAATAATAAAATGACACATTTCAAATTCCTTTTAATATCTGATACCTGCTTCTTGCTAATCCTTTATTGTGTTCACTTTGGTTTGGTGTTCAAGTATACTAGGTTTGTATTGGTCTGTTCTGAGGTTCTACTCAGTATAAGGGATTTCTCTACCTTCATTCCAGTCTTTGCACTTTTCTACTACTCTAACACTGTATTACTTTGTCTTCTTTTTGAAGACTGTAGCCCTTGTTTCCTGCCACTACCTCCCACATACACTTCTTAATTTAGCATATTCAGAGAGCTGTCTTACCTCCTTAAAAGGAAACTACTCAATTACTAGTCTCTTCTAGTTTTAGATCTAAAAGCTTTAGATTAAACATTTTCTTTTACATCACTATTTCACACTGCTTAACAAAAAAATATAAATAAATAAAAAAGAAAAAAAGAAAAAAGAAAAGAAAAGAGGAAAAAAGCCTATATGTTGATTCATCTACTATCTTGGAAATTTTTCCTTCATTTTTCAGAAGTCTTCCAATTTTTAATTTTTACATATTTTCTTTACTGAATATTCATCATCTCTGAAAGTTTTCTCTAATCCCTATCTCCAAATTTATATTAAAGACACTCATATATGGTAATACAATATCAACTTTGAACTTTTAGTAATTACTACAATATATTTTAACTCTAAGTTTCTTTATATTTTATATTATTTTCAGTAAAAGTGCCAAGAGTAAAGAAGGTCAATCCTATTTCAGTCCTATACATTGCAAAACACACAGTGCTCATAGAAGTCAGGTGATGAAATATTACTGGATGAATAGTACTAGTCTAAATATATAGACTCCAAAGCTAAATTTGTTACTAAGATCCCTCTTCTGTGGTCTAGTCTCACATTGTAAAATATTTATTTTATAAAGCTGCTTTTAGGAAAATTCTGTTTTGGTCCAAAGCAATTTATGTTATGACTCTTCACGACTATTCCCTATGCCAATCTGTTTCATAAATTGGAGTTGAGTGTTAGATGTCTTTCTCATCATGCCACTTTGTCTATGTGTAGATGACTCATGTTCTGGACTCCTCTGTGCATGCAATAATACAGTGGGTAATATCTTGTGTCTTTATTTCATGAACCTTGGTAATAGTATGAGCTATGGTCACTTCACTTAATGTCTCCTTTACATGTGCAAATTCTTTTCAGGTATCACAGTCTCTTTCCAAACCACAACCACACTTAAGGGACATATAAGCTTCAAAATCTCTACATGCTCTTTATAAGCTCTTTACAAGGTTCTATAGAATATATCCAACCTGATCTCCAAGTTTCTCCCCTCCCTATTCCAAGGCAAAAAGTTTTTCATAGTTGTCATTTTGCTGACAAGAATATGTTCTTTGCACTTTTGTTTTCAAAGTATTCAATTTTGTATCAGTGGCATAAACCTTTTTTGCTCTGACTCCATTTTTATCTATATAAATAAAATAGTGGTATTTCTATTGTAGGGTTTTATGTGTGTGAAAATGATAATGTATATAAAGCACTCAGAAGAGGGTTTATTGGATATTAGCTTCTCACTTTGTAATAGCTGTTATTATGTTGCTCACCCATGATCTGATCATGACCTATGCAGTGCATATTATACATATACATGTTACACTTTAGATATTCTTCATATGGACACAGATCATTACTAAGTTTGCACTGTTTTGTACAATGATTTAACTATAACCATAAGTGTTTCCTTAATTTCCCATTGCTACCTTTAGAGGAATGTCCCTTTAAAAAGCTGTCTATACTCTTTACTTCTGTATTTTACTCCCTTCCTCTCTTACAGATTTTCTCTGGAATCTGCTTCAGTCTGGCCTTTGCCTCTAGCATTCACCAAATTATTCTTCCCCAGGTCACCAATGATATGAAACATGTCACATAAAATATTTCAACTATACCCCAGTATGGCTCTTCATCCAAATTCTTTTAGATTCATAGGAAAAGCAGCACAGTTTCTGAAAATTAAAAGGAACTATGGGCAGAATAATGTCTCCTAGCCTGAAGTATTTGGATGACATAAATCAGTCAGATTCTAAGTTGTTTATGCATGCTCTGTGTATTAAAGACTATCATATATTTGAGGAAGATTTTAAAAAAATTCGGTTACTTAATAGATGCTCAAAATTGCATATTCTCTTACTTTCATGAACTTTAACGAAGATAAAAGAAGAATCTTTCTCATCTGTCATATGATAGCACGAAACTTCCTTTTATACATTATGCTCAATCAGTCTTCAAGTGGGTAATGTTTACTCAGACTGAAATAAAATTGAGCAATTGTATATGGAACTTGATGATTGTTGATAGGAAAGCTGATCCAAGTTCCACTTTTCGGTGCCCCCAAACTAGCAGAATTATTTACTATATTTGTACAAGTAAATAAATCTATTCTTCTATATCACTTATAGTCAAAAGTTTTTTTTTTATTAAAAAATGTTCTCTGGCAAATTCAAAATTCCAAAGTTTTTTTATACAAGGGAACTTTTTGTTTAGTTCAGTATAACTATTGTTTGGTGCACTATAACCGTCAATTCTCTCAACCCTTTTCTCTGAAACATGCAGTCATGTGTCTGTGTCTTAATTTATAAAGGTGATTGCATGACTACATGGAGAGGTCTATGTATTGAAGGAAAATTTTCAGGTTCTCCTGGAAACAGAAGATCTAGTTCACCATGTAGGGATATAGGAGGAGCACCAGGTGTACATGACAGGTAGTAGATGCAGGATAGTGCATTCCCTTTACTTAAGCATCTTTGTTATGTACTACATGGGAAACGTAACACTAAGTGAGATAAGTAATGATTGATGCATAACTTAGAACCATCACAGTTGTAACTCAGAGAATTATCTATTTTGACATGCCTCAAGAGACCTGTTTTGGCAGAGTATCTAGCCGGACTGCCCATGGTTGGATTAGCCTCAGGGGTAGAGTGAGTCCTTACAGAGACACAGTGTCTTGAAAACAATCATTACATCTAGTTGCCAGTATCCCAAAGTAACTTGGACAAGACAGCTCTGCTATAGTTCAGTGTTCTAATTGAAAAGTTCTGTAATTTGTTGGGTTATATATCAAGGTGAAACAAAAATCAATTGGCCTTTTTTGACACAAAATAAAAGGAAGAGAAGAAAATTAACTTTAGAACATGTTATATAGAAAAAATGACATTCTCCAGTAGGTTTATGCCATTGTAAAATACTTTCTCAATTTTTTTTCATATACTTATTTTTTAATTCACTGGCAAATTGAATAGCTTTGCACTTTTGTGATTCTTTATTTGACCTGTCTTTGTCTCTAGATTATAGAATTCCTGTGGTCATAGTCTATTAACTTCCATGTTTTGTTACTGTCAATATGATGCTCTGTGTGTGTCTCTCTCTTTTTCTCTCTCTTAATCATTTATAATATAGTTTCTGATCTTCTATTGGGGAACTTTAATATCTTTGACAAGCTATAAGCATAGTAACAAACATGGAAATGCTTTGAAATAATCACTAACTGTGTTTTTTCTTTTCATTCCTTTTCATACCCCACAGTAAAAAGCAAAACAAAACCAGGCTTCACTACATAATGTATATAACATTGGCTTTGAATTTGTTTAGATAAAAATAAAATCAAAATTGAGGACTTAAGCCATGTCTACTCGATCTAGACATGGAGTGCTCTGGGGAAAGAAAGAAAAGATTTTTTTTGGGGGGGAGGGAATTCTGATAATTTCATATGACATGTACCATATGCCAATAGACATAACCATTGCCCTGGTATAACCATCTATGTTGTAACAAAGAACACCCTTTAATCTCTGCTGCATTCTTCTTCCAGAGAATGAAGCAATTAAATAAGTGACACATGGAGACATACTGCACAAGCTTCTTGCTCTGTCTTTGCAATAGAGATGGGAAGTTGAATCTCCATGGAAGAATAATTTTTTTGAGTGATAAATATATTGTTACTATTACGGTTGAAATGTTGCTAGATTACAAAGTTCTTGCAATTATTCTAAACCTCTTACAAGCCACATTTGGTCTACTGCTGAACAGAAACTAAAGAAAAATGAAAAGTCCATGTCAGATTTATGTCTCACACTTTTTATTCAGATACTGTCAGGCTCTTTAAAAAATATTTCAAAAGTTATCTATGGTTTAAGTTTCATTATAGGGACTTAGGACTGTATAAAGTTTCTTACAAAAGCTTTTACTACTTAGAACAGACCAACCAGATCAAGGAATATAGCTTTTAAACCTTAAATACAGAAAAAGAACACAGTTATTACAAATAATTTTCTCTTTTGTGTTAGCCATTTCTCCAACTTACTTGGTATTTTGCTGAAAGGTGGCACTGGTATTTCTCTCATTTTGCATTCTTATAATTCCTGATAAGTTTAATGTACAATTTATAATTCTCTTCCTTGTGATTAGCTTCTAATAAGTGGTTTGTGCCAGGATTAGAGAAATTCATCACAGTTTCTACTGATGCTGAAATAGATTTTCAGTATGAGTTTACTTAGATCTACTTGAGCATCAAATTCTAGGTTGTTTTTCTTACCACTAAAGTTTCACTGCAGAATACTTAAGAGAGATTCACTATGATAGAGTGAATAAAAATGTATTCTGTACTCTTTTTTTGCTTTACTTTTTTACAGTTCCTAACTCAAATTTCCTCTGATTACTGTGTTTTGTGCTATTTTATAGTCTTTGTCTTTTTAGAAATATGAACATAATTTCCTCTAAATTCGATTTGAAGAATTGTAATAAAATTTAAAAATACCATCAAAATAACAATGCTGTCTTTTATCAGCCTTTATTACCTATCATAGTTTAATAAAATTTTGATGAACATAAAAATATAAAAGTATGTTTGCTTTCATAAGAATTAAAGAGTAAAAGAGTTTTCTTTGAGTTGTGAATATCTTGGAATTTTCATCTCTTCTGACCATCTCTTGTTCTCTTAAAACATAGAAGATTGTATATCATCATTCTAATGCTAAGTCATCTAACTCTTCTAGCACAATTAGCTTAGTTCCTATTTTGGTGACTTTTTCAATACTAGGCTTCTGAAATCTATTTATTGCTGATAAGCTACACTCAAGGGAAAATGAATTTATTTCCTCATGAAAACTACGTGTTTTAGATAACATTTTTATCGCTTTTTGAAAATATAACAAACTTTTCTTATATCCTCAAGGCACCATACTGACATGCTTTAAAGTTACTTCATTATTTGACAACTTTATGAGCAATTACTGGAAGGAAAACATTACTTACATTACTTTCTCTTGGAACTTACTAACAGTTGTTGAAACTTGCAAATTTTTTGGAGAATTTTCCTTCAAGAAAGTCACATGAGGTCTCATAAATTCAATTCTCAAATTTGTTCCACCAGGAAGTTCCCTATGAAAGCTCTGCAACTTTGGTTTTGAATGACAATAGCTATGAAGTGAGTGCTAGGAGTATGAAAAACAATGAGGAAAAGAATTATGCCAGCAAAACCAAATATTCATCTATTATACAAGTGAAATGTAAGTACAAGAAGAGTTTGTGAGTCCTCGTAGAGGCATTATGTTTTAAATAGGAGATTTAAATATAGCTGTTTTTTGTCAATTCCAAATTATTTCATAGGTCTGTGGTAGAGAGTGGAAATGAGAGAATAACCCTCAGTGCAGTCAATAAGACATTAGAATATATAGAAGCATGACTTGATATGATGGGAAAGACTTTGTTTCAACCCAGAGGTCCTTCATTGTCAGCCAGTTCCATAGTTAATAGCATTGATTTTCTCCCCTAGAAAAGAATTGCATAATCATTTTTGTAGGAATAGGGTAAAATGGATATATTCAAATGGTACCCACTCAAAAATGGATATATTAAAATAGATACCTCTTCCTATAGAAATGATATGCAATTCTTCTCTAGGGGCAATAACTGTTCTCTATCAGTATCAGTTCTTCCTTTCTGTCCTTCTACCATGGATTCTCAGCTGTATTTTTTAATTCCCTTTAGCCATATAGTCTAGTTCAAGTCAAGGGAAGGGATGTCAGTGGAAGTGAGACAAAATGCTGGATCATTTCCTGAGGGTTGCTTACTATGGACTTTCCTCTCATTAATAGAAAAAATGCTTGAAATCTACATGCTTGAAATGGCAGAGTCATTTCAACAGTTGAATATCCATTGTTTACGTTTATGTGTGAGATAAATATCTGCTATTGCTTAGTTAATGCTTTGTGTGTGTGTAACACCAAAGCCCTTGTCTTTTAACACCTTAGCACTATATATATATATATATATATATATAAAACTATGATAGATGTACTACTTTAAAAATAAAAGGAAAAATTAGTAATTTCCTATAAGAATACAATGCACAATTTTTTCATGCATTATGTGTTAAACTTCACATTACTTTTATTTCTGAAAATGAGGCATGATATTTTTGGGACTGGATGTCTTTTTGATCAAAAAGTCTTACAACATTTAATCCTAATGAAATCAAGAACTTTAGAATGTGCAAGACTTTTGGGCTAGTGGGAAGGACTATATAGACTTTTATTTTAAATCCTTCAGAAAGCTAATTTGCTTATGTTGTGAATCTGGCTGTGCTACACATATCATTTAAAATAAATCACTAATAATTTAATAATTAAATATATATTAAAGTATTCAGAAAAATATTTATGAATTTGCACTCTTCATTAATATTTTGGGGCCCTATCTATCCTTTAAGAGCAATTTACTTTTAATTGCGAACACAATAAGGTTACTATTAGATAAAACAATAAGCCATATTTATTTTTAGACATATTTAAAAATTGAATGACTCTATGTGTCACTGGTACCTGACAGCTGCCATTTTACTTTTATACAAATATTACCAGATTGGGAAAAATGAAAAACACCAAATTGGCATATCATCTCAATTATATTAAATGATGTTGTTTTTTCCATTTCAGAAACACAATTTCTACCTCTAATATTTGATTAGTAAAAGAGAAGTTGGAAACTTATTGTTATAACTTTTTTGAAACTCTACCCAGGAAGCATGGTTATTATTTTTTGCAGGAAGTAACACTGTAGAATAAGAAGAATATTGAAAACATATTGTTGAATAATTCATATACAGTTTTACTCAGTTCCAGCCCAGAAAAAAAATCTAGTTTACATCAAATCACTCTCAAATAAAAAACAACATTAAATAAAAAAATCTGTTTTGTCCCTAGGGAATCATTTTATATCTATAGTGTATACAGTCATTTTACAAGTAAAAATGAATTATGTAAACAAATAAGATTTCTTTTAAAACTGAGGTGATCAGGGGGTTTTGTTACATGTTTTATTTCTGTTGATAATTGCTAAAAGGAGACACTGATAATTAAACTTTATAATTGGATAATTATATATGGTAAGTTAGAATATGAGGATATTCACTTAGCTTCTGGTTTAGAAACTCTTATCCACAAAGTCCATTTCAAGATGAGTGAAATAAACAAACAAATAAAAATAATATGGCACATAAGAAACCCCTCATCCAGTAAAATACAATATATATCATTTAGTGAATGATTTCATTTTAGTGCTATGATGTACCAACATTTCTAGATTTTAGTATATTAGGGTTAGCTAATATGGGCAAAACCGCAATAATTTTCTCAATAGTAAAAATACTATATAATATTTACAAAATTTGCAATGTTCAATCCATTTGCTAAAGCTTTAAAATATGTACATACATGAAGTGTCACATCTCTATACTTTGAAATACAAGACTATGGCTAATATATATAGTAGAAGTAAAGGCTTATCTTGGAATAATCTGCTTTCCATTCAAATCTTAGCTTCAAATCTTGTAACCTGAATACAATAAGATGCCATTTTAAGCATTTTCCTATCATTAAAATATACATAGACTAAGTTGATTTAATGTAGTGTATAGGTTGTTGGATATTATAACTTTCAGTGAAATGGAATTAATCAAACAGGTCATTGAATACCATCATTTAGTTCAATGTGGACAAACATAATATTTTTTTTCCCTTCATCAAAATTACTATGAAATGATGTTGAAGAAAACAGCATCATTTGGGGATTTGCTGTAATGGTAACTGAGAGAAGGGAATGTGATAACACATATAATTTAGTCAATTTTGACTGCGATAGCAAGCTAGAAGAACTGGGTGGCTATAAACAATAGAATTTATTTTGGGGAGTCTAATATCAGGATTTCTGATTTGCAGACTGCTCACTTCTCATCATGTCCTCCTATGGCAGAGAAAAGTGATGAGAAATAATCTCTTTCTTCCTCTCTACTCTCCTTCCACACACACTTTTATGGTGATCCCACAAAGGCACTGATGACATTTATAAAGGCTCTATCTGCATTACACCATATAATCTTAATTATCTCTTAAAGACCTCACTTCTGAATACCACCACAATAGGAGGGATGGCAAGTCAGGGCTAAGCATTTGAATTTGGTGGGAATGTAAACATTCAATCCATATTTTCTGCTTTTCAAATTCATCCCCAAATTCATGTCTTTTGTAATATACATGAATTATAGTACAAAACCTTTGAAGTCTTCACTTGTCACAGAATCAGATATAAAATATAAAATTCAAGCTCTTATCTCAATATAATATCTAAATCAAGTGTGGTTAAGACTCAGCTACAATTCCAGTTAAGACAAAATTACTTCCCAACTGTGACCCTGGAAAACCAAGCATATTAATTACTTCTAAAACATAATACTGGGAGAGGAATAGAATAGAAATATCAAGGACTGCTGCCTTCAATAATTTGACAGATATTTATATAAAATAAACCTGAATGTTGCACACTTCCAAACACATTCTAACACATTATATGTTTATCAGTTTCTTGGGAAGGAATGAGTGAATATTTGCATTTAAAAAGTAATAGTTCCTCACACAATTGCTACAAGAGTTCTTTCAGATCTGTCAAAGGACTATTTATTGCAATTGGCCACTTACTAATTTGAAGAGAAATTTAAACAGTGTTTGAAAATAATAATAGAGAAAAAGTCAGTAATTTAGGAAAAAAATATACTAACCTTATGATCACTTATTTTTTCCTATAAAATTGACTCCCACACTATGAAAGGTCAAGTACTTGTTAGCATAAGCAAGCTTTTTAAACTAGCACTAAAAAGAATTTTTAATCATTTATGCATTGTTAAATCAAGGACCTTAATTTTTCATAAAAGTAAAGCAGTTTTTAATTGATACTGAGTGTTAATCTAATGTTCCTAACACTAGTATCAGATCACACCCACATCGTCATTCATTCACTCCTGAATTCATCTAGTTCTTATGGAGTGCCTACTGTGTGAGGCATTAACTTAATTCACTGAAGTATAGAAAGGCCTAGTTAATAACCTGCATAATTCTGAGAAAGAACATGTAAGTTAGGGAATTTTCACTTACTCATTTTTACATACGGTGTCAATTTGAAATTACATAAATATAATGCACTTAAATTGTTTTCTAAGTACAAATAATAGATTCCTCACAGCAGGTAAGAGAGGAAAAATACTTAGAAATGCTTGCAACAGTTTATTCAGCAATTCTATACCCATTTTGTCTAGAGCTCAAAAAACTGCACATCAAATAACTTAATCAACTTAGGAGGGAAAAGTTTATTAATCTCAAAACCTTTACCAATATTATATAATTACTCTTTTTCTCACATTCTAAATTTAACATCCTGTAAATGGTAGTAGATTTTGTGATCTTTGTTTTAGTTATTGAGAGAAGAGGAAGGGGAGAGATCAGTTTGTTTTGTATCAAAAGCTTAAAAGTCACCTGCTTTTATCACACATGTAATCCTGACTAATCTTTAATCTTAACACTGATCTTATCTTCCTGAATCCCTTTACTTAAACACTGATTTCAGATAACTTGGAATCACAAACTTTTCTGCTCTTTATAGATGTAAAATTCCTCCCAGTCTCTTGTCAGTTTTGCCCCTGACTTTCTCAAAGACTTGGGAGCCATCTCTTTGAAATGAAATTAGAATATATAGTAACACTTGTATCATCTCCTGGGAGGGTAAGAGTCCAACTTTTTTGCTGCTCTTTGATAGTTTTACTTTTTTATTTATTTACTTTTAACTGAAGTAATATTCGACTACCCCCCATCATGCATCACCACCTATGGACCCACATGGACTCACCCATATCCTATCACCATACACCATTTTGCTTCCTTCCTCCCCTCTTTATTCTTCCCCCTGCCCTGGGCCCTCTTCCTCCTCAGTGTTTCTTTTCTGTAGGCAGCTATCAAGGGTTTGTTTTCTGACTTGTCTTTGTCTGAGTATTAATTTAGTTGCTTTATTTTTTATATATTAGTGACAGCTTTCTGGTATGTATCTTTCTCTTTCCAATATATTTCACTTAGTATTATCCTTTCAATCTCCAGCCATGCTTCTGCAAATCGCATGAGTTTTTCTGTTTTGATCATGGACGTACTCCATTGTGTGTATATACACATTACATCTTCTTTATTACTCATTTGTTCTGTAGCACTTAGATTGTTTCCATATTTTAGCTATAGTAAATAGAGGAGCCTTGCTTGTTATGTACCAATTAGTAGACGCATAAGACTTAATCTTGCTGAACCACATCCTCCTTAGACTTCTCCAGTGATTTTAAGCTTTAACTCTCTTTTATCTCTTGTTTCAATGGAGATATTTAATCTCCTCCCCTATGACAATTGTTTTAAAAAAGTCTTCCTTACATGTTTAATTTGTTTGGTTTAGTTTTCCTTTGTCAATATAAGGAAAAGAAACAAAGGTCAGTAAAATGTGGTTCCTTTAAAGAAAAATGAAGTAATATATAGATGTACTGATGTTTGAGAAATGCAAATAATTTGCAATTCTGTAAAGTGTAAAATAATCTTTTTCTCCCTCTTCCCACTCCCATTCTTGAATTTTTTAATAATTTGACTATATTAATTTCAGTTTATATGCTCATTTACATATAAATGAAAATAATTAGAATTTCTCCGTTTATAGTATGGAATCAAATTATTATCTTCTGTTCTCTTATTCATTTGTATTACAATTTGAATATCTTTTAGGTCAGAATGAATACTTTGTTCTTTTAATTTTCTATATTATACATTAATATTTTAAGCATTCCTCTAATGTAGAAAATTAAATATATTTTTATGGTTATTTAAGTAATCTCAACAACATTGTTTAAGCTATTTATTCATTTCCTATGTGTTTTAAAGCACACAAATATTGAGTTGATTTTCTTTCTTTTATTGGGGTATTAGTGCACTTAAACGATGCATCTTTATCCCCAGACTCTCAAACACATTTTGGGTCCTGGAGGTACACAATATCCACCTTGATTTTTAAGTGTAATTGAAATTCTAGATGTGGTTTGTTTAAATAAAATTTACATATGTGAATGTAGTAATTAATTTTCATCCTTTTGCTTCATAAGTTGTTAACTTTCCCTATAACTATTTTAATACATTTAAATATGTATTTTGTAACATAATATTATTTAAAAAATAAATAGTAATTTTGAGCAATGGGTTGAAAAAATATAGGAGCTTTATTGAAAAATACAAGAGATACGAAAAGTTGTCTTCATGGAAGTCTAATTTTACTTGTATTCAAACTACATTTTTTAATGTGATCCTATTCCAAAATTTTTTTACAAATGTTGTTAAAGTTAGCAATAAGCCTATGAAAAGAGATTTGACCCACTGTAACTGGTTAGCCAATTTGTTTCTGATATTTCTAGTTTCTGGCTGTAAGTTTGAAGTTATGTTTATATTTGAATAAAGCCTCATTTATTTTTGTACATAGTAAGTCTAGGATTTACGAGTTTATTCAACCATTAAAATTAAACTTTTTTTTTCTATCTACAGATCAGCTTCTCTCTCTCTTTTTTTTAAGGAACAATACTACTTTCCTCATGGTTACTTCAAAGTCTCATTCAGAAATGATATACCTCATTTTTGCAGAAAACTAAATTAGATTACTTTTGACAGGCCTCTCAGGAGGCAGAAGCTATGCTGATAGAATTTTTGGACTAGATTAATTTATTTTCAGCTGTGAACTTAAAACATGATAATCTTTAAATATTATGACAGGTCTTTGACCTTGGAATGGTTAATGATAATTGGATCCAGGCTTAAAATTTATTTTGTATTGTAAAAAGTGGTGGTAACTGTGAATAACTTAATCTTGTGTGAAATAAATCCTGGGAAACAAGAACAAAAGAAATATACATAAATCAACTTTTGAAATTCATTTGAATTACCAAATATGGAATAAGTAAGTTGTGAAGAGAAAAAGTGGTAGATATTTGTCAATTTTAGTCATTTAACATTTGAAAAATGATTCCTTTATGAGTGAATCCCATTATGGAAGAAAGAACTACATTATTTTCTCTCCCCACAACTCACAGAAGTAAGAGCATAAACTGTGAAGTGTACACAGTCAAATGGTTGATCTCATTTGGGTTGCTTCCTACTAAAAAATAAGCAAATACAAAAATGAAGAGATACTGAGTCTTTGTAATGATGAATTTAGAATATAGAAACAAAATGGTGAGTGAATGCTCTGTGATATTCAAGTTGAATAATTATATCATTCTTGTGTAGGATTACCCAGGAAATTGCTGGATATTTAAAATCTTTGGTCCCACTTATGGATGCCAATAGTAAATATTCAAATGACATATATCCCAATAAATTATAACTTTTCTGAAGGTCACTACTATCCGTGGTAAGAAATATTGGCCTGGGTCTTGGCTATGTTCACTGGTGACAGGATTTCTTGATACCTACTTACTTTTAAGGTAGACTTTAAGCTAAGCCTGGTTACCAAGAGTTGCTGCAGATTTTACATAAGCTACCTAGTATTCTCTCAAAACTTCTCTGCTTGATTTGGCAAGAGATAGTTTATGATGTTGCTGATTAAGAACCTTAGGTGATACAGAAACTGACTACTAAAGGCAAGATATTTTTTTCTCTACTTTTACACCAGGCAGCCTGAATTGATACATTTCCCTTTTAATTTAAAGTATATTCCACTAGTTGTCTGCATGTAACCAACAAGAGATTACTGATTAAAATTTGATGCATAAAATAAGTCAATTTGAACCCAAAGGGAATGTGAATAGAACTTGAAATTCTCATCTATAGCAAAAGTTTTTCTGTGGTAACTAAACACTAAATATACATCCTTTATAGAAGTTTACGTTGAATGTCTTAAAGTTCTCTTTTGGCACAAACAGTATCTGCTATTCACAGTATCTGTTCCAATGTTAATTTATGAAGGTTACTTTTTTCACATTTTACTCTTTTGCATTATTTGTCTATATGCTTATTATCTGCTTCCTTGAACTAAACTCTCAAAAATGTTTTGTATTTGTATCCCCAGTTGGTGGATCATAATGTCCTGAGTGCATAATGAATGCTTTCACATTGAGGATCAATTATATAAATTGTCATTTTGGAAGAATTCTTAGAATCCAAATAGGTAGATAATTGCACTCCCTAAATGAAGGAATAATATTCTTCTCTCTTTCTCTCTCTCTCTCTTTTTTTTTTTTTTTTTTTAGCCTAGGTCTCACTATTTTTGCCTGGGGAACTGCAGGCTCATATTGCCCGGGGTACCACAGACTCAAGCAATCCCCAGCCTCAGCTTCCCAGGTAGCTGGGATTACAGGTGCGTGCCACCATGTACAGCTATTTTTTTGAGACTAGGTCTCGCTACATGCCCCCAATGGGACTTGAACTGTGATCCCTGGCCTGGCTGTGGCTTCCTAGGCTGCCATCTACAGGCATGCACCACCATGCCTGGTTCTCTTTCTTATTTAATATAAATTATAGAGAAATTTTCATTTCCATGTCACCCACTTTTTTTTTTTCACTTAATATGGAAGAAATGTCCATTAAATGTGTCTCTGTTGATCTATGTCTTCTAGTAAAATATGTGATATTATTTTATATATGTAAATTCGTTTTACTAATTGGTAGAACTCACTAGTGAAACCATATGGCTCTGGATATTTGTTTTGGAGGAGACTTTTGATTACTATTTCAATTCCCTTTGTTGTTAATGACCATTCATATGTTTTATTTCTTCCTAATTCAGTTTTATGAGGTGAATGTTTCTAAGATTTTGTCTTTTTTTTCCATATTTTTCCAATTTGTTGGTATAAAGACATGACTTATTTTTCAAGTGGTTGTTGTAACTGCTCTGTCACTTCTGATACTATTTTATAATAGCATTTCCCTTTTTTATCAGTAATTTTAGCCACAAACTTTAACTATTATAATTTTTAAATGAGCAATGTAGCATAAAATGTAAGATGTCATAATTAAAACCACATTTCTGTCCACAATATAAAATAGTCAATCTGTTTCCTTCTGAAAATATTTTCTCTACCATTTTATTTTTTCATATATGAACACATCAGAAGTTTTTCAAAATTTTATATTTAGAATATAAGCAGCACTATTGGGCTCACTGCTCTCAGTGTCTATTTATTCTTTAAAATTTATTTCTGCATATTTTTATAGATCTCTCACTTCTACCTCTTACCACAAATAATTAAGTAATTGCAAATTAAGGTAGTTTTATAGTGAAATATTTTAACAAAATTAGTAACATGATAAATAACAAAGAAAATTGCTACATTAGCAAATATTTAACAATTTTCTATTATGATAAATCATTCACTAACAAAAATAATCATGAGAAAAATTTAACTGTTAATAATGAAAACTTCAAATATTTATTTTAAAATGAATCTGAGTTTTTCCAACTATTTTAGATGCTGACTGCTACAATTTTAACTAGACATGGATAGATAATGTATTGACCATTATAGCCACTTCTAAATGATAAAAATCTGTCTTTAAGTATTAAATCTTTCAAGAAAAATAATGCAGTTTTAACACTTGCCTTCATGACAAACCTGTCTTTCAAGCATAGTGCATTGTACACTTATCTATAGTTTTCTAGATTACCAAATTATATTCTAGTGGAAAAAGCCTTGATTTTAGAGATGAGACTATAATGTTAAGTAAATATCATGGTCTAATAGACAATAAAATTGAATTAAATTAAAAAAAATATATGGAACAGTATAGAGATTTCTAAACACAGTTTACAGATACAGAAATTTAGGCAAATGGAAATAAGATTACTTTTCATGAGAAAGGATATCATGGCTAGACAATCTATTATTTCTAGCTCTAATACTCTTATTAGTAGACTAAAAGTATTTCATAAACAAGTTTAATTCTCATGTGAGTGAACTAATAATGGTTTTATTGGATCTCCTTTTATTAAATATTATTTTAAATTACTAAAGTGAGGCAAGTTCCTTGAAATAAATGGTGATGGTAATTTTAGGGCAGTCAGTGATGTGGAGATATTTAAATGCAACATGTCTTAATATAATAGAATGGGTTTAACATCTCATGCTATTTACATGGCACTGCCTTGGCTAAAATTCCCAGTATTTCAAGAGCTAGACTTCCTAAGCAGGATAGCTACTAGGAACAAGAGGCTGAACTGAACAGCCAGGTGAATCTATAGAACAGAACACATGCAGACTCATGCTTCCTTGCTTCTGCAGCCTGACTTGTGCTTTGGCACTACTGGCAAAAGTCTTGCCAAAGTTGGAGGAGACATGTGGAAGAGGATGTGTGGAGACACTTAGAAGAGATAGAAGAGTCATAACAATGAGAGACATGTGGGGAATTATCCCTAGTCCTTGAAAGAGACAATGGCAGTCATTGTCCTAATTTATGGTGGATTATTTGATATTTTGAATTTTGAGTCTCTCCTTTAGTTCCGTACTCTGAGACCTACCTAATCCACCAAAAGGTACTTTACACTTGTAAGAGACTTTCAGGCCTTTATGGCCCTACTTTGCACAGGACATATTTGGTTGAGCATTTGGCAACAAGAGGATGGCAATTTCTGTTTTTTTATTTGGGACATTTAGGAATATTCTTCCTTCTCTCTCTAAACAAAATAATTCTATTAATATTTCTTACTAAGAATAGGCTTCTTTCACCTTGTGTTCACATATGACCCAAATCCTTTCAAGATATGCACTTCTTGGCAGTTTGAGGTCCCTGGGTATCTTTCAGTTGTGGGTTAATAAGTTGGGCTAACAAGAATAATACTAATTTCTATGCCACAGTGTTAGTATAGATCTTTGTTGAGTTAAAATAAGTGCTCAGAATAGTACTAAGGCATAGGAATTGTTGCTACATAAGTGACTTTTTTGTTTTTACTCTCTCCCTCTTGCAACACCTCTGCTTTTTTCCCTCCATACACATTGGAGCCAGTAAAGTTTAGTGACTGATCTTTAAGACCCATCAACAAGAAGATACAAAGAGATTAGATTATATTATTCTAATAAAGATGAGAAGTTTAAAATTTATGAGTGGTGATTCTGTATAATATGTGCAGCATTGATTCTGCTATTTACAACTGATCACTAGTGCACATTCACTCATTCATGTTTTTTATATGTCAATTCAAACCATATCTGTATAAAGTCCTTTGTAAAAACTGATACTTTTTATTTAGTCATATGTCTATCCAAGTATATGTTTTTGTAAAGTATTGATTTGTTTGATTGCTTCATTCCAAAAATCACTTTCCAAATTCACTCAGCCAACAAATGTCAGGTTACTGACATTGTCGCTCTTTTACTCTACATCGCACATTGTTTCCAGGTTGCTGTATTGTATGCTAAATTCACATGAATGTGTTTGTGATAAGTTATTAAGGTTATTATGAGGGATTAGGAGCTAATAATTACATTAGAAAAGAAGATAGTATTATTTTACATTTTAGATAACTGAGTCATTAATTGTGCTGTCCTTGTGGACTACAGTGGTAAGCTTTTTATCTCTCCCTTAACTTGTCTTAGAGCACTGAACAGAGCACTATATTTAAGAACCAAACTCTGGAGACAAAAAGCCTGACTGAATGTTTACTACATGTATGAACTTGGTCGGATCACTTAGATAGATCCCTGTGACTATTTTCCATTAGATAAATTGGAATAACACTAATATTTATGCCATGTTATTATCAACCTTACATGAGTTAAAGTATTTTGTTTGAGGAAGTGAGAGTGACATTTCCTTTCATTCTCTCCATTTTTGTCCCCATACATCTTTAAGCCAGTAAAGTTCAAATTTTCTCCCTATTCCAATATCGCAAAAATTCCAATATTGAATTATAGAATCAATATAGCAACAGAAACCTCAGGGAATGCTGTAAATCTACAAAAAACTACATTATCTCAAATATTTATTAAATACACTACAATCCACTTTAAGTTTGAAATCTTTGAACAAGACCAGGGAACAAGCAGTTCGCATGCTATGTAAGTGTTGGTATATCCATGCATCTTCAGATAGAGACACAAAAAATAAAACTATTTATTTGTGTATGATGATGGTGGGAATATTTTTACAAGGTTTAAAAATAAAATTGATTTCTTACTTTTTCTGCTTTAGGAGAAAATGTTAAAGCACAAGTATCCATGGTAGAGGGATAGTTTATTTATCCCTGAAGAATAAATGCCTTAAGCAGCACAGGCCAGAATCATGAAAGTTTGTCTACTAAGTCACCTACCTGCCACTTGTGGAGAAATTGTTTTTTAGTACTATTGCCAAGGAAGTTCTATTCAAAAGTCAGAACAAACCTATGTATAGAACACAATTTATCAAATGTCTTTCAGAAGTATGAATTCTGAACATATGGAAAAGTGTTAGACATAATAGAAAATCGAAACTGGCATGTTTCTCCAAAAATTGTTTTCTGTCTAAGGTACTGATGGGCTCTGTGTACTCCTTAAAATAAACAAGTATCTGTAACAAGAGTTAAATGTAATGGTCAATTTTTATTACACACATGAGTTTCATAATAGTGTTAGCATTGTGCTTTTAAGAATATTCCTTATAGCATAATGTCATTAAGATAATTAGTGGCTGCAATGCCAAATACTCAATTGAGCTAGTTTTACATTTAGTATTAAAGAGCTTGCATTTTAAAGTGTAATTATGACATTTCTCAGCAATTCACATCAATCTGCATTTGATTTAGTTTTGGTCATTTAGTGTACGTAAGGTCAGTGTACTTTACTTCAAATAGTTTTTTTTTAATAGACAAGCATCATGGTGTATTATAAGACAATGAAATAACTCAGAAGTAAATCCATTTCCTAACCTAAGGTTTTTATAATCCAGCCAGAATAAATATTGTTTTAAGATTGATATCTTTTTAAAGTGTGATTTTCTGTTGATTATGCTTAATGGTTTTCATATAGAGATAGAAAGATATTTAGTTTAGAAACTGAAATTCAAAAATCAAGTAATCAGCATTTCTGCATCCAAGCAATCATTTCAATACACACTTTCAGTTTGCATTTTATTATTAAAACTGTCAACACCTATAACCCTTGATTTCCAATATATAGAATGATTTATAAAAATTAAAAGTTTGAATATGTATTTTGTGGTAGAGGACTCAGACATGTGCACCACTAATAATCTGAGGTAACCTTTATATTTTCATTTATTGAAATGAGGAGCCAGAATTACAAGTGTTAGCAATTTGTAAATGGAATGCCCAGGAATTCTAGAGCTACAATCTTGACAAATGGAGCATCTTACCTTTGGTAGAGCAATTACACTAAAAGCCCAGGTTTCTACGCTTCCTAATATTTATAACATTTGGTAGGTGATGTAAAATTCTCTGTCACCTTGGTCTGACATTATGACGTACTTTAACCAATGTCTGGGGTAGGGGTGACAATATGGTATGAGTAGACTTTTGTAAAGCAATTATGTAATATGTTTTGCGCTTCTTCCATCTTTCCATGTCCTACTCTTATATGGTTTTCCCAACAGACGTATGAGAAACATGTGACTTTGAGCTTGTGGATCCAGTCATGTCACACAAGGCTAATCTAGATATAAAATCTAGTAAGAGCAACTGACTTATATCCTTGTAATGTATTGCAATTATAATGTAATATAAAGCTTTATTACTATATAATTATATAATTGATATTCTATTACAAAATTGGGGATAGTTTGTAATAAATCAGTAGTGACATGATATAACTATAAAATAAGAAAAAAATAAGATCTAATATTCCATGTTTATGAGGTATCTGAGTTTTAAAATATTTATAATATTAAAGGTTTAAAATATTGGATAAAGGTACTCATAAATGTTTGCTATCTTCCCTTACCTTGCCCTGCATGATTTTCTAAGATAAGTTTCTATGATGGTTTCAGAAAACAAAATAAATTATCATTTAGATCCCTCTCTTCCACTTTTTGTGACCATCATTCATTAAGGATTATCTTGAGTTATCTTTTAAAATGTAAGGGCTAGATATTTTGCAATTATCCTAAAGCTTTTGCTCTCATATATCCAATTAAGCACTGACTTTATTCTCTCTTAATCATTTTCCATTTAAGTCTCTTCCTTCCCTCTCCCACTTACAGTGGCATCTTGCAAACATTTCAACATTTCTAGGCAGGATTGGCTTTAGCATTCCCAAACTTATAGTAATATCCTGTTATTCATCCTCAACACTGTATTAGAATGAACTTTATAGTATATAGTATATAGATATGTGTGCTATGCACTCATTCCAGGGTAAATTTTAGATTCTATTTCATTATTAAAAAGACTAATATATTTTTCTTTTGTCTCACTTTTTTTTAATCATTTTTCTATGTCAGTTCTTCTACTCCCCCCCCCCCCCAAATGAAACCAAAACAAAACACAATGTACTGGAACAAAACTTTTCTTAATTATGATAAGTCATAAATAATTTAGTATTATATATACCATCTATCTCAGGAATTGATAATTATTTGTATTGACTGGTTGATTTGCCTGGACTTATTTTCCCTCTCTTAATCTCCAGAAAAAGTAAAATATCTTGCTTTAATTCTCTGCTCGAGTGATGAACTCTCAAACCATCTTCGCTAACTACCATTATTTAATGTTCACATTACAATACGAGTCAGCAAATTTCCTTTCCTCTTATGGTTATTTTCATCTACTTTCAAATAAAAGCTCTTTAAATAATATGATATGTCCTATAATCTCATGTTAATCATAATCGATATGGCAATTTTTAGTTAAGCACATTAAAGAACAGATACTATTTGTTGTTCTTTTATCTACTTGTTCTTAAGCAAAAGAAATATTCTATTTGTATGGATTTGATGAATTGAAAAATTTTTAATTAAAGCATTTACAAAGTTGCAGTAAATTCTGGTGCAGATCAACATCTCTTAGGATAATTTCTGTAATTTAACAAAGAGAACATTGTACCTGATAATATTTGCAGATGAGAATGGAGTAAAATTTTTAATTTAATAATTTTTGGATGGATTTACACTTGTGTACAAAATATAAAGTCATTGAAATAGTTGCATTTTATACAGATATATGATATTCCAGAAAGAAAATCTAGTGAAATGAGAGATCAATGATTGAATTCTAAAGAAGAAGGAATTTGGATAAAGCACATAAATGTTTTAGAGGTTATTAACTACACTTTATGGTGTTATAATATAGGACAATAACTTACAAATTTGTCAATACCAGCAAAATTTCCAGCACAACAGTGAATTACAACACAAAGTATGGAACCTAATATATACAAATTAAATAATTTAATTAAATTAATTTTTAGGAAATGTGGGAACTCCAGGATAGAATGTTCATATTACAAAAAAATGATTTCACTGTATTGCAAATGTAGTAAACAACATTTAGTTATCTAACATTTAGTTATTGAAATAACTTTGGAATTAAGCAGCATATCAAAGAATAAAGACAGTTCAATCTTATTAGTATGCTATTCTAGTTGATTAAGTTACTTCTAGAGACATGAGTTAACAATATTGGAATCAATAACCATGCAGATTTATAATACATATTATATATAGACACACAAATATGTAATACTGTGTGTGTGATACAGGGTAGTGATACAGTTAAAAATTGAATTGGCACCAAAATACCCTGGTGGGTAGAACCTAAAAGAACCTTGAAAGAAATTAGGAAACAGGAAGAAAGGGCATAAAAAAAGGATGAACGAAGGAAGAAGAAATAAAAGGAGATGAGAATGGCAGATTGAGAGAACAGGTCCATGTGGCCTGGGCAGGAAAAGCCCCCTGGAAGAGAGAGTGGTGGTAGCAAAAAGCCATGTTGGCCAGCTGAAGAGTAGCCAATGTGGAGTGTGCCACCCCAGCAAGATGGCATAGTGAACGGATATCTGGTGATGTCCAGGAATTTGGAAAGCTGATTTCTGCATCAGAAATTGTGGGAAAAAAGTTTGAAGCACCTTGGAGAAGTGGAGCTGCTCAGAATACTGGAGAGAGAAGAAGCTAAGAGAAGATGCTGGAAAAGACAGGAATTTGCAGTGTCTGCCTCAGTTTTAGAAGGGCAAGGGGCACCATCTTGGACATGTGTCTTTGGGACCTTTTTATTTTTATTTTTTTAATATTAAATAATTTCTTTACATATAAATTTCATATCTTTGTAGTCCCCGGGGTTTGCCCACCATCTTCCCTCCCTGATTGTTCCCAACCTCTCCCACCCCGCCACCCCCGACTTGTGTGCTTCAGTTTGGTTGTATGCCTGTTTTGACTTTTCCTCATGGCTTTTTGTTTGTTTTTCCTATGTCCCATATTAGTGAAACCATTTGGTTTCAGGCTTTTTCTTTCTGAATTGTTTCTGCTAATATGCTTTCTTTTAAGTATATCCATGCTATCAAAAAATTGTCATTTTATGGTATGTCATTTTTAATTGATGAGCAATATTCCATTGTGTACATATACCACATCTTTTTCATCCAGTCTTCTGTTTTGGGACATTTGGGACCAGGGCTGCCAAGACCAGCAGCCTTAACAAGCCTCCTTGTTATCACTCAGACTGCAAAATGACCTAGAATGCTTCTCAAAGCTGTCAGAGTACACAGCAGTCATGAATGAAGTTGTCACTCACACAGCTTGGCTTCTTGAAACCCAAGCCAGCCAGCTGCAAACATGATTAATGACCATGGAGAAATTGGCCTCAGTGAACCTTTTGCTTCTGTACAGCAAAAGAGACAACAGTGAAAACAAAAAGAAACCCAGACGAGTGGGGGAAAAAATTTGCCCTCCATACAAGTGATAAGGGTCTGATAACAAAAATACACAAAGAACTCACACAACTTAACAAAAACAAAGGAAAAAACCCAATTACAAAATGGGGAGAAGAACTAAAAAGACACTTCTCCAAAGAGGAAATACAAATGGCCAACAGAGACATGAAAAATGCTCAATGTCACCAGCAGTCAGGGAAATGCAAATCAAAACCAAAATGAGGTACCTTTTTACACCGGTAAAAACGGCCCACATACAAATAACAGGCAACAACAAGTGCTGGCCTGGGTGTAGAGAGAAAGGAACACTTTTACATTGTTGGTGGGAGTGTAAATTGGTTCAGCCACTATGGAAATCAGTGTGGAGGACCCTCAAACTAATGGGAATGGAACTACTATTTGACCCAGCAATTGCTCATCTGGGAATCTACCCAAAGGAGACCTCAATACTTGTATAAAGGGACACCTGTGCTTAGATGTTTACTGCAGCATGGTTTATAATTGCAAGGACATGGAAACAACCCAAATGTCTTTGGGATCTTTGTGACTGAAAATGGTGACTGGGGTAAGATGACTGGATACTTGTGGCTTTGAGGATTTTTCATTTTCCCTGTTGAATTCCCTTGATAATAAAACCCTGTTGTTGAACCGCATTTTTGACTGGCAACTGCTCCTCATGGGTGATGTGGGCATGTGGCTTGTTGGTTAGAGACCTGATATCATGTGGACACAAAGAGCATGGATGATGGGAACAAGGTTTCTTACATTTGGAATTGATCATATACATAAGTGAAAGGAGGAGGATAGCATGAACTACATGGAAATGGATAGCATTATAAAATACTGACAGCATTATAAAATCATGTTTATCTTAGGTATGTATCAATTACATATAAGGCAATTTGTAAATATGTGTCTAAATACAACCTAGTAAGTAAGTATATTTCTTTGATCTATCAGCTAAGACTTCCTAGAAATAAGGCCACCCCAAAACAACAAAGCACACCTAGTGTTCAGATCTTTATTTCAAATATCATTCTCCCTGGAAAGTAACCAAAATACCTTAGAGAAAAGACTTAGAAACAAGGGAAGGAACATATGAGTTAGGAACATTCTGTAATGTCATTTTGAAAGAAGGAAATGTTCAAATAAAACACAATCAGAAATGTTTTTCCAAATGACACAGAATCCAGCTGTAGGAACTGCTAAGGGCCAAAGCTGAAAAAAACGGAATAACAAAAATTCACAAAATAAAAATGTAAAAAACATAATTATATGTCACCTTTTCCAAGGTGTCTATGAAAACTGAAAATGTGCAAAAGGGAAAAAAAAAGGAAGCAATATTTAAGTAATGTTGAAACTTCTTTATAGTATAATTCTTATAAATTCAAGAATATTATCCTCAAATATGTATAATATTATAAATATTTCACAGAAAATAATTTTTATAACCTAAAATTCTTCAAGTGAATTTGATCATGAAATATACTTACAAAATATGTACTCATTCCTCATCTAGGCATTAGCTCTCAAAAGAAAGAGATGATATTAGAAAATGCTGTTCCAGAGAATAAATAATTCAGTGCAATATATATTAAGTTCATCAGTAGAATTTAATTACCAGAAAATATATTTTAAGTTCATGGAGAAAATTCACTGAGACAGGCAAATATTTGAAAATCTGAAGTAATAGAAAAACCCTACTTTTAAGTGTATAGCCAAAAACCAAAACTAACCTATAAAGCCAAAAACATTAAGTTAAAAAAAATCCTTAAAAACATATAACATCTTTAAAGAACCAGCCTATTTGAATCCAGAGTTGTTCTGTGTATGCAAAATGCAGGTCAGATTCAGTTTTTCAAAATGTACATTTCCTTAATTTTTAGATGCTATATTGAGATCTGTAGAAAAACAATTTGAGGAAATATTTTCATAGAGTTCTATTTTTAGTGCAGATCTGTAGAAGTAAATTGATGTTATGAAATATTATTTTCATTGTCATATACTACACACGTCGAAGATTGTTGTCAGGTAATACTCAAGTATATATTTTGTATTTTGAGGGGTACAAAAGAATGTTTATCATAATAATTTCAATCAGTGCCAGGAGGAAAGAATCATGGTGAAAGATTATCATTAATAATCTCTTAAATTGCTTTTTATACTTTTTTATAAACAGGATAATTAATCGTTGTAAAGTTGAAACACCAAAGATTCCTTTGTGAGATAAGTAACCACGATATTGGCCATATGACTTCAATTTTATTATAACTGATTTTTTTGTCTTAATTAACACATGACTGTTTAGCTATTTTCTTAGGCATTATGAAGATTTTAAATAAAAACTAAAAGAGACTTTCATTTCTTCAGAGAGGTACTCAAATGTAAGAAACATAATTGACAATTGTTAAAATACAATGTTGGAAGCTACACATCATAAATATACTTACAATTTTTAAAGGGCTGAGGAAGACACCACAGTGAAATATTGTAATAAAATGCATCAGTAGATAACACAATAGCTCTTGGCTCCTTTTATTTGCAACAAACTCATTCAGGCATTCCTTCTGATGGCTTTGTGGCAGTCTTATGTGATAGTTTATGTCTTATAAAATTAGGACATTCTATCAGTAGATGTCACATTTTGGATAAATGAGGCTTAAACAGATGGAAGCAAGTGGAAAAGCCCTTAAACAGGACCAAAACAAGAGAAGCAGGAAAGATAATTGTATGCTCATCAAATGATCAAGTTTTTTTCTGTGCAAAGAAGAGCTTTTTTTAGGGAAAATGGCATGATACAGGCTGAATATAGACAGAAGAAGTTTTTATTCTTTGGAATGGTCTTGTTGGTTTTAAGGGGTTTCCTAGTACTATGAAGCAAATGAAGGGTTTTTAACTGAAAAACAAAAGCAGGTAATTAAGGAAAGGGAAGGTATATAAGACAGAATGATAAAAAGCACCAAAAGTTCATCTAACAACTTTTAGTATTCAAGGTAAGATGACTAGGAACTAAAATGGCAAGAAATGAGTAGGAGATTAGAACTTTAGACACTTAGAAATTAGTGAAATATAATTTTAAAAATGACTGGAATCTAGGTTAAGTTGTGGTTAGTGTAGAAGTAAAAGTGCCTCAAAAAGAAGATAGAGAATACATAAAAAATGTTTAGGATGTGACAAAACATGAGTTTTGAGAGGTCAGATGACTTGGAGGAGAGACTAAGTATATAATTTCAAGTTCTAAGTCTATGTTATTTTTTTAAAAAGGAAAAAACTTCAAGAGATATACTGTTTTTTTACAAACTTATTTGTTATCACTAAAATATGTGTCTCAAGATTTTACTTATAATCATTAGTTTATATTTTAATCACTAAATAATTGTTCTATATTCATCATTACAAATGCAGTAGAGGATGCTATAGTTCGCCCACACTTCTTATTTGCTAAAAGGACCAGAATGAGATGATGTGGTTTCCTCCAAGTTATTACCTGAAGCATATTTGTGTCAAGCTATCAGCTATTTGATCTCAGTCAACTAAGTTAAAAGGCAAGGAGGAACTGGATTAGATGACATGTGTGACCCTATTCAAATTTCAAAGCAAAAGCATTTACCAGAATATTGACTTCCGCGATTTTTCACCTCTAATTTTGATTATATGAAAGTTCACATTTTAGTTGCTTTCTTTTCAAAAAGTGTAAAGTATATTTATTATTTTTAAAGTAAAAGATTTATAAACAACTATAGTGGTTAAGAAAACATTCTCTGGTAAGAAAAGGAAAACTACCTTTTTTTTCAGCTTTATTAAGGTGTGCTTAACATTGAAAATCAAATTAAATATCCTTTTGATATAGAATCTTATTTTTCTGATGTAATAAGAAGTATGCTAGTAGATTGTACTGTTGATAATGATTTCATAGTTCAAAAATATTAAAGTTGATATCCATAATTATTTTAATATTTCTCACGTGGCTGCAAGATGACTATTGTATTTCAGGCCATTTGTTTGATCAAGAAAGCCACATGGAAAGACAGGAATGACTACTCCAGTCAGCTACATCTCTTTTTCTAAGCACAATAACATATCTCTAAATTATTCCTAGTCAGCTTTCATTCACCTCACATGGACTAGTTTTCATGCAAAATAAGGACATCTAAGAAAATGAACTTTGAAATTCTCAATTTGTTTTATAAGAGGAAGCTGTTGTAAGAGGATGGAAAATGTTTTTTATAGAAAACTAAAAATATCTTCAACAGGAATATGAATAAAATTGTTCTATTAGTTTTAAATATCTGAAGTAAGTTTTAGTGAAATTAAAAATACATAGGACAAATAATATTAGCATCAAGTACTGCATCATACCAATGACTAATGTCATTTATATAGGGTTCCATTTATTAGAAAACAAAACTGTTTTGCAAATTTTAAACTATCAAACTGATATCTATGTTAATTTTTATGCATATTTAATCTTAATCATTAGCCACATAATGCTATTTCATTTCAAAGATTGTATGGTACAGTGAAAAGCACACAAGGGAAAGTATCAGAAAACCCAAGTGTGAAGTCTAGATTTTCCACCATCTAGCTCTATGACCCTAGCAAATAGGTAAAGTTCTCTGCCCTTATTTTTTTTCTCATTTTTAAAACTGGATGTTATTGCTCTGCCTACCTCAGAGAGTTGCTGTGAAAAATTAAAGAATTAGTGTATGTGAAACTTTTATGTGAGATGAAAGGTGCAAAGCAAATTTTTGATATTGCCATTTTGAGACAAATATTTTATTATATTTTATATATAATATAATAAATATTTATATTTATTATATATTATATTATATATTAAAATAAAATAATATAATATATTAAATTATTTTATAAATATTTTATTATTATATTTTAAGTTATTAATGATATATTATTTTTCAAGTGCAGACAATTCTTTTTAATGCAAATTTGTTTTTATAATTATTTTTCTTTTAGTAATGAATCAGTCTTTTTTTTCTTACATCGTTGTAGTCTCCCATAGTTCTCCCAACATCATATCACCTGTGAACCCTCCCCAAATTCTTTGCATTCTTTCCTCACCTATGTTGACCTTCCTTTCTTCTTCTCCCTTGCTACTTGCCTTATATCTACTGTCAGTTTTCTAGTTTGGGCTTTTTCATAACTTTCTATTTGGCTTCTTTCTATTCCACATATAAGTGAGACAATCTGATATTAATCTTGTTTTAAGAACAAAAATATTCTCCCATGCATCAAAATAGTGCATCCTCCCATAGAATTAGGGTACTGGCAATTATGTCCCTGTAAGCACATTGAGAAGGAAATATAAAGTTATGATGGAGATCGTAGAAATAAAATTCCAAATTAGTTCACAAATTATATGAATATTGTGGTATAAATCATGTGAAGTCTTGGTTCTGAAAAAAGCATAGGTTAAAGGGAGTTATAAAAAGTAACGAGTAAAGATTTCACTTAATGTATAGTTAGCTTAGGATTGTGTAAACATCCAAGGCTCATCAATCTGTGTCAGTTCTTTATTGGTTTTAGTAGTTACACAGACATACCAGGATGGTCAGGATCAGGGGTAAGGGTTGAGGTAGGATGAAGACCAGACCCCCCAGACATCCAGGAATGTTCCCACTTCCCACTTTTTCCTGGCCCCTCCCCTGTCATTTCTCTCTCCTCTCCCTATCTCCTATGGTCATGTTCTTCTTATGTCCTTCCTTTGGGGTGATGCAGTCATTTTAACTTCTCCTAGATCGATGTGTGCACACTGACATAAGCACATGTCTGCTGGGCTACACAAGAGTGGGGAAGAAGCGATATTAAAGGTGATGGTTTACGAGGCTAACGGAGGGAAAAACCTGACTAAATTCACTTTACAGGTTGTCACAACTTGACTTTTCATATACCAAACTCAAAATAAACTTTAATGAAAATGATTTAATGCTGTGAAATTTTATAGAATATTTTTAAACTTTGGTCCTTATTAAAAGATAGGATGGTGTACTGAATCCTTATTATTAGATTTCACACTCATTAGAGTGTGTGAATTTGATGAGTTGTATCAATTCAATCTAAGACAAGCTCATAATAAAATTAAAATCTATATACCTATGAAAGTTCACATAGAAAATCTGTGTGCAGTCTATTACTACACAAGAAAAATTTTCCCCCTTTATAAGAAATTATTATCAAAAGTATACTCATGAATTATCAACATATTTTTGAAAAATCAAAATAACTATATATTCAAGAGTTTTTATATTAAAACTGTAAAAAGAAAAAGAGTAATTATTGCTAAAAGATAAATTATAAGTGAGCTGCTTGAGTAATAAATGTTCAGCTGAGAACAATGATATACTTCTCTTTTATAGAAAAGGCCACCATTTAAATCCCCGAGGAAAGCATCAAATTGGAAATCCACATAATATCTCCCAATAAAGCTAAAATAGCCACTTTTCTACATGAAAATGGGTCAATATTTCTTTGTAATGGTGCATGATAGGTGGATAGCTTTTATTAGGGCTATTTTATGTGAAAAATGAACACTGGATCTTAAGTACCAGGACCACCTGCAGGTGGAGAAAAGCTTAGAAAAGGCCAGATACCTGCTCCTATGGTGTTGTTGCTGCTGGGGTCCTTTATTCGTAGGAAGATTGCTCTTGGTTTTACAAAGATTACTCCTGAAAAGAAACCTCTTGGTTATTTTGCTTTGTATTTTAGTTGTAGGATGAACTTCTAATCCCGATTTCTCCCTTTGGCAAGAGAGGATTCCTGGAACAATGAAAGATAAATGTTTGATAATTACTAGGAGATGTAGCAATGAATATGTATTGATATTTCAAGAAGACAAATGATAAAAATAGCAGCTTGTGTATTCCAGCTCAATTTTGTATAGAATGCATGCAACTTCTACAGCTATGTTTAACACCAACATAGCCCTGTAATGCTTCCACAATTTCACACTAAGTCCAATATACACTCTCACATATGGAACTATATTTCCAGAGTTCCTATTCTGTCTTGTTAAGAGTCATGCTAATCCCTGTGTTCAAGGGAAGGGGCTTACACATTGATTTGAACTGAATATGCTAACAGTCCCTATTTTAAATATTGAAAATTTAACTTTTAAGCAATGAAGTAGCCCTCGAGATAATAAGCAGACTTATTGGACTCAAGGTGTCACTCGAAATATTTTTCTATTTTGTACTAAAACAGAAAAAATAACATGTAGAACTGGATTTTCATATCTACCACAAATTTGGTCTTCTAAAATGTGCTTCAAAACTTTGATTTCAGATGTATAATGAGAGTGAACTTGTTCCTCTGGGTTCTGGAGCTATAGCTCAAAGTAATATTGATAAGTGTAAAATGTATTTGAAATCTCATTTTATTTTAACATTAATGCAATACATTTAAATAAGATATGTGGATTTTAAACATTAAAGAAATGTATTTTTCACAAATGTCAGTGAAAGTTGGAAAAATATCCTTGGAAAAATGGACATGTTCTTGTATTCTAGGACACATATTTGCAAAAAGCATAAATCTAGAGGGACAAAGATTTTCAGAAATCCACCACCCTCAATAGAGGAGAATGGAAACAAAAAGTTTGTTTGAGAACTTCTTAGGGGCTACAACTCTTCACCATTTTCATTGCACTGGAAAATCTTAGCACTTGTGTCACTTCCTGTGTCATAATTTAGAAAAGTCTCTACCCATTGAAGAGGCCATCTGTGGTTTCCCCCTTTAGTTAGTATAAGGTTTATCATAGAAAATTAAATGAATTTTCTGAAAATAATAGCAGAAATTTTTAGAAGCTAAAAATGTTAGCTAGTTGAACAAACTCAGCTTTAAATTTTCCTTGCACATGGATATCTTTGAACAGTCTGCTTTACTTACTATTAAGTCTTTCAATTCATGTTTTCATGGGCTCTAAGAATAGTAAATGAAAAAATAGATAACTCCTGGAGGTCTTTGGCTCAGTTTATTGATTTTAAAATATGAAATCTATCAAAATAATGAATTAAAGATTAGGCTTAATTTGGTAAAAGAAAGCAGTAACTATCCTGAAGTTCAATATTAATGATATGACCAAACCCACATTCACAGAACTTTTGAATATTTTTCATCTTATTGGCAAGTGGTTATTTTGAGGCTCCTTCCTTGGATCACATACTGATGAGGTAGAAAAAAAAAAGACAAAAGTTGATTTTCAATCATGTCAAGAAAATTTATACTACAAATATCTAGATCAAAATATTATTCTTTTCTCATTAGCTTTTCAAAGTGCCTTACATCTCATATATGCTTGGTTTAATATCTTTTGCTATAGATTTACTTGTCATGAAAGTTCTAAAGATTGATGATTCTATAAAAATATAAATAATTTAACTGTATTGTTGTATTTCATTTGATTTTAGCATTTTTCAAAGACAAATAAAAAAAGATATCTTAAGCAAGGTAAGGTTGAAACAGAATGAAAATCTAGAAGACAAAAATATAGAAGACCAGATTTTTTTCTTCATAAATAATACATGGGCAGGGGTTTATTGTACACTGTGTGGGACTTACACAAACTTGTTCTATCTGCAGAGAAAGTTATTTCCTCAGTACAGTAAAAATAGTAAGGTTAGATTAGAGGACATAAAGAGACTTCCCAAAATAATTTCCTCACTTTTAGATAGCAGTCTATCCAGTGGGAATTTCCATTTATAAGTTAGGTATTGTTCCATTTCAAAATTACCCTTGGTAAAAATAAATCATTTAAAAAGCAAAGTGATCAAAGATAAATGTTTGCCCTTCCCCCAAAATAAGAAAGACAGGTCTAAAAGTGATAAATTAATACACAGTCTATTATTTAAACAAAAAATTTGACTTACAGAAGTTAGAGCTAGGTGAGAGACTGAAAGACCTAAAAAGAATGCTGATTATAAATCTGGAACTAGATACTAGCTCTGATTCTAAATGGGTAGATAATTCACTTCCTGCCATGGTAGTAAAATATATAACTCAAAGTTGGTATTATTCAGATGACTTCTATTTCTATTTCTAGACAGAAAATTAAAGTCTTCAAATTTTCAACAAATGATTTTGTAAAACTATGTGTGGACAAGAAGATATATTGTTCATATTCCCTTTCCATGAATGACTGACTCACAGCTGGAGAAGCTATGAGAAATACATTCAGATCCACTGCTGGGAAGCCCACTACCTGAAACTGAGCAAGGTGAGGGGAATAGTGTCTTTCCATTCCACACCAACAACACAGAACCTTTGTGGAAGAATTGAAAAATTATTCCCTGGGTTCATCAAGACTTTTTCTGGTATCCAACTTATTCCATACCCAAATCATTTCCTCTCCCCTCTTTTCACAGGAGTCAATTCTAAGAAGGCTCTTTCACTCCAACTATGTATCAGTGTTTGATTGCACAAAAAACAATATACTGCCTAGATTGACTGCCCCCCTCCCAAAAAAAAATAACAAGATCATATTTTGCTAGACAGGACTGAACCTCAAAAAAAGCTATTCTAAGTAAAAAAAAATCTGGATTTCATGTGTATGAACTGTCTGGGAGAGGTAATTGCATGGAGACAAAGAGTAGGTTAGTAGAGCCTGGATGTGGGTAGGAATGTAAAGGATTAAATGAATAAGAAGAATCTCTTGAGGTGTATTTTAGTAATTTTTGTATAATTCTGTCAATTTATAAAAATTATTGAAATTTATTCTTAAAACAAGAGGTGCTTATAATATATTTCAATAAAGCTGTGTGTACTGTATATACAGTATAATTATAATTGTAATACATAAACATGCCTTTATATATACCTTTTATATATATACACACACACACACATATTACCACACAAAAATTACTCTGCTTAGTTTATGAAACTCAACTTGGGTTAAGTTAATATGGAATCACAGTTGTTTATAATAAGACAACTCTAATTTCATTTAATATGTATCAGAAGTAATACTGGATAATAATGACAAAATGTCATTAACCTAATCTGTTAATTTTATGTCTCATTCATTTTTTCTGCCCCTTCCACATATTCTTTTGATGATAGATTTTCCACCTGTGAGTCTTGTTGTTTAATAATCAGTGGACAAGAAACAGATTTGAAAAAAGGAAAGAAATGGGACTTGTATTCACCTGTGCATGAAATTTGTTCCTGTTATTGTTAACTGGGTTTTTCTATTAGAAGATAAAGACCACACTGTGAGGAGGGGGGGATGTTGGGTGTAGAAGGGGTAATCAATTATCACATTCTCTGCTTTAAATAAAGCAAAATTAGTTTGTTGGATGAGTTCATAGAGTGGACAGCTCATAAATAAATTATTTTTTAAAAAATAATTCAATACAGGCAATCTTCAGTATTAATCCCTAGAAGACATTTAGTTTAGTTAGTGGAAAGTAAAAGAAATTAGTAATAATCTCTACCAGCAAACGGGTTTCTCCTCCTTCAGTCTGTATTTCAGTTGGCAATAATGTTCAAATTAGCAATATTTGATATGTACTTCATTATTATGTCTATGAATCCAACCCTTTTATGAATTTTTTATCTTTTCATTACTACCTGAGGTACTTACCTCTGGTCTCCTGCTTATCTTTGTAACCTCTTCAAATTATCTTAACCATTTTATATTCATGCCCCCTTCTTTCTTTAATAAACCTATCACCATTACTAAAACCATTCATCTTTTAACATTGCTTTTTTATAAGATCACTAGTCAAATTATTTATATAATATATCACCCTCCTCTGTCCTAATCCACCTTTACTTGCCCTTTGTTCTTTATCGTCCATAATTCTTATTGACAACATTCACATTTCTTATTTTTATTCCATGTTTCTGTGTCCATAGAATGCGCTACTGTATTATGCAGAAAATTCTAATCCACACCCAAATCCCAATATGAACAATATTTTATTTTGACATCATTATATATTTTTTATTATCACAGAATAATTATAAACAGAGTAAGCGCCCAAGACACCAAAATTGGTTTTACTGGTTAATTTGTTGAGATTTATTATAGATTTTATATATTTTTCAGAAGATTGATTTCATTTTTAAAGGTATTTTTTCCCATTAGCTAGTTATGAAGTAGTTTCAGTATAAAGGCCAGGGATATATTAAAATAATAAATATGTCAGTTATTAAAAATGCATTACGATGCCTTTTTCTATAATATCTGCTGCGCAGCATTAGAAACATGATTTCAGTTTATCAGGATAATTAAATGAGTCCAAATAAACCAGAGAGGAGTCCCTCTGTGCAGCTCACAATGCTGAATTCAGTGAGAGTATATTGTTGGGATATTCATAAATATGTGACTGAGGAAGCAGGTTTCAAAGCAATAGGTTAGTTTTCCTGGACTTTAGAATTTAAAGGTACAAGTTTACAATGAGAAAAGTAAGTATGCATTTGATAGGCCAAATAAAAAAGTGGAATTCCTCAGCCTTACATTACGATTTCATCTGATTGGCAGTGAAGAAGTATCAGTTGAGAGAATGAGTCATGATTAAAACATCTTTTGTATTTAAAATAGCTACCAGATGCCAGGGTATTCTTAAAGTTATCTTCCAAGTTGTCAGAATTCTTGGGATTATATCTACTAGATTACAATGACAGGCCATAAAGTTTCCATCCTGCTAGCATGTCAATTAATGGATGTTTCTCAGCTCTAGTCATTTCAAGTTTATTTTTAATTCAGCTAAATTTCAGCTATCATAAAATTTAGCAGTGGCATTATATGCTGCCTGAGGAAATTCTAACTAAACTCCACCTCAGCATTTTAAATAATACCTAAATTCTGTGGGAATACAAAGCATTATTTTCTTGTAGTTTTTATTTATCTACTGTTTCATGAAGATAATATCATCTTCCCTGCTTCTCAAAATTATTATGAGTTGCATATGATATATTGTATCTGTAAGTCCATGATACACTGACTGTATTATTTGGACATTCATAGAATAATATATAATGAAAGTCATGTGCATGTCTATGTAATACATTTGCAAGCTACAGAGAAATCTATGCTGTTATTAAAAGATAAAATATGTATTTGTAGACTAATATTTTAAAATGTGCTTTAAATACATAGGCACACATTTACAATGTTTTTCTAAAAATTCTTCCTGGAGTATTACATAAAATAACTCTAAGAATAGTTTTGTAGTTCTTTTTATAGATTTCTGCTATTTTTCCTAAGTGTGTTTATCAGGTCTTTATTTCTATAAAGCATATTGCCATAGATTTAACATATCTTATGGTGCCAAAATTATACTAACACCAAAATCAAACAAAGACAATGTAAATAAAACTAAATATCAGTCTCCTGAATGAACTGGAATGCTAAAATCCTCAATGCAACTTAAAAAATTCATCACTTCATTAAAAACATTATAATCCATCACCAAGTAGGATTTACACCAGGAACACAGGATGGTCTAGTATCAGGATATCAAGCAACATCATATGCCGCATCAACAAAAAGGAAAGTAAAAACCACATAAGTATATCAATAGATGTTGGTTTGAAAAAAATCAGCATCGATTTTTATTGAAAATCTTTGAAAATTGGGAATAAATGGAACATATATGTTGTATATGACAAACCCACAGCTAGTATCATTCTCAATGGTGTAAAACTGAAAACATTTCCACTAGTACCTGATAAAAGACAAGGATGACCTGTCTACTCTCACCAATACTATTCAATATAGTATTAGAAGTCTTTGCAATATCAATTAGGAAAAAAAAAGCTCTTAGTGGAATCCAAATTTGAAGAAAGCAAAGCTATCATTGACTTGAAGATGATATAATATACATAGAAAACACCCCAAAAAAACTAATTAAAAGTGATGTCAAGCTAAAAAGCTTCTGTACAATCAAAGAGACAGAAATCTACATGAAGAGACATGTAAAGAATGGGGGAAAATATTTGCAAACTATTCATCATACAAGGGACTAATTTTGAAGATCTACAAAGAGTGAGCACAATTCAACAAAAAGAAAATATAAAATATACAACCCAATCAGAATATGAGCAGAAAAGTTACATAGATACTCCCCCCAAAAGATATACTGATGGGATACAAACATTTGAAAAAGGGTTCATCATCACTTATCATCAGAGAAATTCAACATAAAACTACACGGAGATATCAACTCACACATTTGACCCATATCATAAACCCTGAAGTCAACAAGTGCTAGCTAGATTATGGAGAAAAAGGAATGCTCTTACACTCTTAGGGGAAATGTATACACCATTCAGGGAAATGTATACTGGTCCTGCTCCTATGAAAAATGTATGAAAGTTCCTCAAAATACTAAAAATGTATATGCAATTTGACCCAGTATTTCACCTAGGTTACTACTTAAAGACTACAGAAACACTAATTTGATAGGTAACCTGCATTACCATATTTATAGTAACACTATTTACAAAAAACCCATGCATGAAAACAATCTAAATACTTAGAAGAGATGAATAGATCAAGAAGATGTGGATTATATCCACAATGGAACACTACTCAGTGATGAAAAGAAAATATGACATTTGCAGCAACATAGAAATGGTAGAGATTATCCTAAATTAAACAAATCAGAAAGAACAGAAGAAATAATGAATGGTTTTACTTATATGTGGAATATGGGGAAATCAAAGGATTAGGAGAAACAAACTTTGAAACTGAACTTTGAATGCTGATCATAGATCTGAATATCCAAGAGGGGAACTGGAGGGGAGAAAACAGAGTAGGCTAGGAGCACAGTGGATTGTGGTGGAGGATTGTGGGTGTCTTGGTGATGGGAGAATGAACTATAGTTACTAACGTACCATAGAACTGATAGACCAGACCACAGCTGAGGGGAGAAATGTTATATTGGGAAAAATGAAAGTGGATGTAAAATAATGGTGCTATATTAATTTATGTATATATGCATATTAACATTTATTGTAATTTAATTAATGTTCATGCAACAAGCAAATGATCTCTAATTTTAGGTTTTGTACACATCTTGATCTACAACTTCTGGAAAATTAAAAACTTACTTTTAAAATTTTTTTTCTTTAGTACTTTAAAAATGATCTTATTTTGAATCCAGAGAAAAGAGCCTTTAAAATAATGCCTTTGCCCTTTATTTCTACATTGAATTCTAAATGCCATATGCTTTGTTAAAGCTAATAAGAAAGAGTGACTAGTATTTATTTTAAATAAATCTCTCCATAATATTAAAGAGTTTAAAAGAAACTTATGTTTTAAACTATCTTTATACTTTCAATTTTTTTTAAATACCTTCTTGCGTATATATTCTCTTGACTCATATAAATTTGTTAATTTTTGCAATACAGAAAATTATTCTATCTGATGATATGATATTCACGTATTACATGTGTAATATCTGTGTATATGTATGCATTATATATGTATACATGTAGAGGTATATAAAATTTTCAGTTTTAAATATATATAATAAGGCAACATCTCTATGCTTTCACGAATGATATAAAATAGCAGAATATAGATACTGTTCTCACTCCTTTGTAAAAATACAGTATATGTGAATTTTATTTCTGTTGTTTTATATGAAAAGATCTACCCAGAAAATGTTACATTTGAAATTCTTTAATGACATAGTTAATCACTTTGAATATAGGTTTATCATGGTAATTAGAAGTCTTTTTAGAATTTAGATATCCTAATTAGTGGCAATCACAGTACAACAAATTTCTAGTTGCAAAACAAAAAAAAAGTAGAAGACTAGCAAATATCACCTTAGTTTTAAACACCAAGTCTAATCATGCCTAACTAGGAGCAACAGAAAGGGCAGCTAGGATTAAGAAACTAATTCTGCCTTTAAGGCAGGTGCTATCTTCTCCTTAAAAAGCTCATCTCTGAAATATAAGCATGTACAATACAAGCAATATAATTGCTGTCTCATAAGATTCTCTCTTCACCTCACTTAGAAACTCATATGGCAGACAAGATGAAAGAGTGACTACATTTGATAACCTTATAATTGCTCTAGGAAATCTGAACCTTACCTATCACTTAAATCGTGAAAGCAACCTTCAGTTTCAAAGCAAAGTCTTACTCTGGAAAGTTAGAAAGGATGCTGTTTAAGCCAAAACCATGCCATGAGTGATCACCTAAGTCCATAAGGTTTGATTTCCAAATTAAGAATTAAGAAATTCCAAATTAAGAATTTCACAATTCTTTTGAGGCAGAATGAAATAAGCTAAATACTTAATGTATTGCAGGCATTCCCTCCAAATATTAAAATGATAGAAATGCATCATTTTCTTTTAAGCTCTCAGATGAGTTTATTTTAAAAAAATCTTTCCTCCTCGGTTCTTATTTACCTCTAGTATTTGACTCAGATGTTCTGAGATTCACAGCTTTAAAATCATAGCCTTCAGAATTCTAGGGGAATGTTTATTGTTATTTTCTTTCTCTTTAATGGTTTTTCTGAATAATTTTAAATAAAATTGGCATAATTATTTTATCAAGGTAAATGTTTAGGTATTTGATTTTTTTTTAAATTGATTGACCATGGTTTACAACACTATACGATTCAGGAGTATAGATTCATATTGATATGGATGCATGTTATCACACCGCACCCAACACCAATGAGCTCATAGCACCACATCATATAGATTATGGTTTTGGTGGTGTTTTTTTCCTTTAATGCAAATCCCATAGTCTCACTTCCAGTTTTTCTGACATTAAAGATGGAACTCATAAATCATCAATACTTTAAAATTTCTCCAGATTATTTTGATGTGCACATATATGTGGAGTGTATAGTTGAAGTCTAATGACATTTAGTCTTTGATTACATTTCACATGTTATGGTAGGCCATATATTTCTTATCATATTCATCAGAATGAATGCTAATTGCCCCACACCTTGCATACACATAATAATTAGATGTTTTATTGTATGCACACTCAGCATCTACTGACTACTTTCATCTATCCAGTTGTTCAAAATCTACCAAAATATTATTTCAGGTATTACTACTCAGCACATATTACTGTTTTTACAGTGCATTTTACTGAATGACATCTGAAATGGGAAGAATCCTACATCAAAGAGAATGTATACATTTATGTGAAAATAGTATAAGGAATAATTAAAATGATGTGTATGTGTGAAAGGGGGAAATTTTTAAAAATTGAGAAAATAAGTTCTACTGGGTTAATGTTGGTTAAAATCCCTGACATTTCAGGATTATTTTCATGTCACGTAGGTGTCTTTTATTTGACCTGTCTTTTTCCTGTAACCTGGATGAAGTTCTTTACTCTGA
The DNA here is from genome assembly GCA_004024945.1 of Uropsilus gracilis. NCBI lineage: Eukaryota > Metazoa > Chordata > Mammalia > Eulipotyphla > Talpidae > Uropsilus > Uropsilus gracilis. The sequence continues at coordinate 53,657 of PVHY01002956.1, read as the reverse complement.
TATATTGACAAAAAAATTACCATTTCATCAAAAGAAAAATCAGTATTTCATAAAGCGATACAAAATATTTATTTAATGATAAACCAATGGTAAATGCAGTAAAAATTTAAAAATGGTCATGATGCAGTATATATCTTAAAGATATCAAGTTTGCTAAGAACATGATTTTGTCACCAGTAACTGCAATACAAGATAGAATCTATTTTGCAAAATGCAACATATAATTCACAGCGATAAGAGAACTCAGAAGATGATGAATGTGGTTCTGTAAGGAAATTTTGGGAAGCAGGATGATAGGTGGGTTAATGTCAAACATGGTTTGACAGTGTAAGCTTGAAATGAGGGTAACTTTTTTAGGATAAAGAGACTCGAGATGAAACTGAATCAGATGAAGTCAGACTGGCAGTAGTCATATTGACTTTTCTTTTTCAATGAAGATTTCTTTAAGGTGAACAGAGAAAAAAATTACCAGAACTTTTACCAACATTGAGCATTACTTTGTCGATGTAAAGTGCAAATTTTTGATATTAAAGTACAATATTAAAGAATAGAGAGCTCAACTTAGTTTCACCTAAATTTATATACTAGGAGAAGAAAACATGGGAAAAAATGTGCAAACCTTATAAAAGCTCATGGTATTCAAATATATGAAGTGATGGAAGACGGAATCTAAATAGATCTTCAGGTTGTCTATCTGAAGAAAAAGATTTAGATTTTAGATTTGTTGGATTACTAAAACATCTAGGATACATTTAATAATGAAACAGCATGCTAGAAATATTAGAAAATATTAGGATTAAAAATACATGAGTGAGTAATTTAAATAGTGGAGATAATTACAGATAATTACATGTGCCATCATGCCCGGCCTTGGACCTTCTCTTTGAACACTTTCCTCTGCATGGAGAATATTACAGCAAATACCAACTTTTTAGCAAAATTGGTTAAATTAAAATAAAAATTCCATGCCACCAACAGTTTCTTTTACTTTTTTCTTTTTTCATTAGCATACCATAAACTTGATTTTTTATTAGTTTTATTTCTTTTCCGTATTACTTTAATTTCAGTGTTTCACTGATAAATTTCCAAACTTCTATTTGCAACATACCAACATTTATAAATGCATTACAAATTAATGAAATCCAGACTTAGAGACTTAATATTTATTTAGTATTTAATAAAATATTATTTGCCATTTATAATTAGTTATTTCATGCCTGGGCAGAAGAAAGTGGAACCTTGGCTTTTATGGAAATATGGCTATATTCCTTGGGTCACAACTTATTATTACAGCTCTAATAAACCTAAGTAAAGCAATCAATTCAATAGATACATCAAGTCCAGTAATACCTGTTGTATTATTTCTGAAAGTAGTTTACTGGTATAATCGCTTAGTAGTGTCATTTGAGTGCATGCTTATATTTACTTAGAAACAGCAACCATACTGAATTACATGTATGCAAAATAATCCTTCAAGTGTAAGATGATAATGAAAACAGAAAAGAAATCAGAGCAATTGTAAGAACCAGAAGGGATAACTGAACACCAAAAGCCTATATACTCTGAAAAAAGGAAACTGACTTTAGCAATGAAAAAGGTCTAGCTCCTCTCCCTCTGAAGCACAGATAAACATTGATTGGAAATCCTGTGAGATTCGCTTCTGTGTTTTCCCATGTTTCTCCTCTCCTTCACTTAAGTTAGCAGGATGAGTCACTGTGCTTGACAACATAGATAAAAACAACTTGCCTTTAGAAAGAACCACCACAAAAATATTAACAGTGCTTTTACTTTAATATTTCCCTCCAGTGAAGAATGCCTGGAAAAGTTTCTCTAAGCTCAAATGTGAATTTGATTTTGTCTGTAATTAAACATCACTTCTTTATAAATGTCTCATCTCATCCTTTTTATACGTGCCTTTGTTTCCTTATCATTCATGTTTTATACTTTTATATTATACTTTATAATAACTATTCCTTTTAATTTTTAAAATAGTCACTACTTCTGTGTGGTCCACTTCTCAAAGAGATTACACTTTCATTGGGAATTCTGGGGGGAAACAAAAGAAAGCACCATATATTAAGAAATACTTTATATATAAATTTTATATATGACATAATATTAGTAGTCTGAAAGTACAGTAGTATTAGAAGGGAAAATTTAATACAGAGACTTGTTTAAATGGGGTGATTTCCCAGAGTAGGGTTTCTGTCTCTCTTTTCTCCATGACAGTAGAGGGCTTTGTTTATTGTTTTGAAAACCTGTTGACACTTTATATGTATGTGTGTGTGTGCGCACATGTGTATGTGTGTTTGTGTATGGACTCTGATATTATCCCATGCTAACCTGTTTTGTAGCATCATTTCTTTAGATCTCAAATTATATGTCAAATCTTTCAGAAAACTCTTTTTTTGTCAAAATCATATTAGATCCTAACCTTACATTTTCAAACACTCCTACTTCTTGCTGCAGTAAAATTTATCATATTCTGTCATAATCAACTGTTTCCTAATCTGTTGAAAGGAGGTAATAGATACTTTGCCTATACTTAATGAACTATATTACAAAACTACCAGCTGAATATATTTCAAATCACCTGCCTCTTGACCACTTTTTTATTTTGCTAAAATAGTCTCTTGAAAAAATAGTTCCTGTGTCCTATAAAACCAAAACTGTGAAAATTATGTTACTCTGAGGAGGTTACATCCTTTCCATAATGATATAACTTGTCATTGTTCATACAGTTATGAGATATTTGCATGCTTGCATGTTTAGTATTTTATGATAAACTACAGTTCATTTAAAAAATCAAGTTATATATATAATTCTTATATAAATATATGAGAATATATTTATATAAAATATTATATATATACTTAATTACATATAATGTGAAAGGGAATAAACTAGAAATATTAAAATTATTATGTATCAAAAATGTACATCTTAATGCATAATTCAGTAAACATTATTTGGTAGGGTCACTAGATGAAAATAAGGTTTCTGTATTTTACCCCATAAATGCTGCAGCAAAAAAACTTCCCAGAGAGACTGCTTTCATAGATTCAAATTTAAGACTATTCAAGAATTGTTATCTCATCAGTGCTCAAAAGTTGCAGAAATATTTCTTAATAGAGATGTTATCTGAAAGCATCAATAAAAGAATCAAATCAATAAAATAGAATTCTCTAGTTGATTTATCCCAATTAAAGCCATTTTTGACTTTTTAAAATTATTTTGACCCCCAGAATAATTCCTCCATTTGCTGCAGGTTCTGTCTTCTGTTGGGCTTTTTTTTTTCTGCAGATTTTGTAAATGCTTGCTCCTAAAAATGAATTGGATTTACTTTTAATGTGCTTGAAATAATCACAACTGTAAACAAAACTCCAAAATATTATACTATAAAATGATATTTTCTTCAGTTTTAGTTTACCTCTATAGGAGAGAATAATTTCATTAAAATAACTCACTCATTCTTTCAGTCCATAGGTATAATACTCTTTTAATGAGTCCTTTGTAACATATGAGAATTATTTTTCTTTAGCAATCAGTGAAGAATACAGGATTTAACATTGCTTAAGCAGAAAGAGAAGAAGAATGAGGCACCTATTATTCAACACATAAAATACAGTTTAGCTAGAAAAAACAATAATACTGACCTAGTCTTTATTAAAAATATTTATATCTATTTTTTGACAACCCCTACATATTTTTCATTAGAGTTTTTTTGTACTAATTTTTAAATAATCATATAACTTGATTATTGGTAGTGTGTGTTCCCCTAAATTTAGTGATTCAGTTTCCCCACTCATCTCATTTTTAGCACTAACTTGAAAAGGAGGAAAAGAAGGAGGGAGGGAGAGAAGGAAAGAAGTGATAAAGGGAAGAATAGACAAAAAGTGAGAGATGAAAATGGTCAGAAGAAATAATATAAGAGGCCCAGGCATTGTGGCATGTGCCTGTAAGCGGCAGTCTAGGAAGCCATGGAGGGGACCAGGGATCAAGGTTCGAGTCCTGCTCAGGGCCACATAGCAAGACCTAGTCCCCAATAAACAGCTGGGCATGGTGGTGCACACCTGTAGTCCCAGCTACCTGGAAAGCTGAGGCTGGGAATTGCTTGAGTCTGTGGCACCCCAGGCAACGTGAGCCTACGGTTCCACAGGCAAAAATAGCAAGACCTAGTCTCAAAATCAATCAATCTATCTATCAATCTCTCTCTCTCTACCTATCTCTCTAATCTATCTATCTATCTATCTATCCATCCTAGTAGTTGTAATGGGTTGAATTATGTTCCCAAGATTTATGCCTGCATTGTCCTGGGACCTGTGACTGTATTTACCTTATTTGGAAAAAAAAGGTTTATGCGGATGTAATTATTTCAAGAACCATTAGATGAGATCATCTTGGGCTACTCACATGATCTGTAAATCCAATGACAATTTTCCTTACTAGAATGTTTTGAATTTAGACTACTGAAAAATGTTTGACTTCTGAATGATTGTTTCTTTAGTAATGGTGAAGATAATACTGGTAATAATGGTAAAGACATTTTTTTTTAATTTTGAAAAATACATAATTAAAGTCTGAAACATTGTTAGACTATCCTTTGTGCAATGCTTTATGCTTGAATCTATTATTTCATAATTCAAAGTTCTAAGAAAATTCCATCTTAACATATTTAAGGAAGCTGTTAAACTCTAGAATAATGTGCTAATGCATTTTAACTTACAACTTTAAATGATCATGTATTTCAGTTGGACAGTTTTTAAATTCTAACACAAAGTTATGATAACCATCTCCTGTCCATATTATATAGTGATTCCTTTCTGCATTTTAGTGATTCATGTTTACATTCTTTGGTTGTTTCACATTTCTTCTTTCTGTCTTCTTTACCTCAGGATTATGTCAGGATAAGTTATTAAAAATATACTACCTAGAAAGTCACCTTTTTGGAATTAAAAACAAAAAGCTAAAACAAACAAGCAAAAAAAGCAAAAACAAACAAACAAACAAAAAACAAAAACAAACAAACAAAAAACTCTTATGCGGCCAAGTCCTTGGACAACAGTATTTTCTGCTATTATTGAAGTGACTTAACAGTGCATGCACATGGTGAGAAGCAAAAACAGAATCAATGTCCATTTTTTCACAGCGTAGATTCTAGCATATGGTACAAGGAGTAAGTATTATGTAACCTAAATTATGTTTCAGAGATTAAACTGGTATCTAAGGCTGACCTTCTGAAAAAATCATAAACAAACTAAATTGTATTCTGATCTATATTACCAACAATATAAAAACACATTTGTTGCAAAAGAAAAACATCACACGGTGTTAAGATTAAAAATTGATGTATTATATGTTTAAAAGGTCCTGGGTTATTGTCATTGAATTTTCTCAATGATTCTCCAAGAAGAAACATGTGATTAGTTTTATGTTATATCCACTTTATTGATGAGAAAATTTACAGAGAGTGGTTCAGTGATTAAATTCATATACCTAGTGTATAATGCTCAGGTTTAGAGATTAGTGAATGTAAGCCTAGGAACCACACTTCCTAACTGTATGTTTAGAAGTCAACAAACACTAGGTAGGAAAACATTCATTCTTTCAAACTCTAAACATTTAAAGAGTATGTATCATTTGTCAGGGAAGTGCTGTTATACAACACTGAGCCAAATAGACAAAATCCTCAAAAAGCTTACTTTCTATTTGGTGGGAGGGACATATTATAGTCATAGATTTTCATTTTATCACTAGGCTATGGCAGTTAGCATTAGGATTTGTTGTAGAACTTTGTAGTCTATAGACATTTCAGTATTTCATTCCTCCAAGCAAAAATTTTTCATCCTAAATTCAAACAAATAATGAGAACCTGATATTAATTTCTCAAATTTTATAGCTGGCATCTCTTTAAAGCATTAAAATAATATTTAATTAAATAAACCAGATTTATGCATTGTGATACAAGCGGTTCCCTTTGATATAATTTTGCTGCATCATATTGTGAAAATTAATTCATTATTCTACAATTCATGACTTTGTAGCATGTTTTTTTAACCTTTTTGCCAAATGAATAACATTTAAATTTAAATACTGTTAGTTTAAATAACAGCAATATTGATGTATAATAAATTATTAATGAATATAGTGTTCTTACTGTAATGTTCACTTTTGAGAATCAAAATGAACTCCCATGCAAAATTTGGCTTAAATATCTGTTCTGATAATCACCTACTGAATGACCTAGTTTGATAAGTTCTATTACTTAATAGAATGCAGCTTTCTTGTGAAAGCAATGTAGTCTCCCAACCTGTTCCAAGAAATGCTGAGTGTGAGAGGGAAAAGGAAAAAGAGAATGTGGTGATTTTTATGACAGGTTAGAGATGAGATGTTGCTGAAACTTTCTGTACAACGCAGAGCTATGTGACTTGAATTTCCCACTGGTACTAAAACAGTTATCACATAGTCTTTCATGTTAATTTTCTCAGACTTCCATATTAATTTTCTCAGCTGTGGAACAGAGAAGAATAAGGGAAGAAGTTTAAATGCTGCCATGTGACAGGGAAAAGAAAATGGAGTCAGGGCCTTTTGTACACATACTCTAAAGGAAAATAATAACAGCATATTTCAAGAAGTTAGAATGTTTGTGGCATTATTGCCAAGGACAGAATTCTATTACCAGAATTGTGGGTTGATCTTAAGCGTTTCAGTTATGCCATACCTTTCTGAATATACTTGATCTTATCTGATCATTATTTTTTTAGGAAATGTTACTAACAATAAGAACCTCATTTGTGTCCTATCGTTTCTTTCGTGCATTTATTTAAAAAATCACTTTTAAAAAGTAATTAAATCCTATTGATAATACCATTATATATCTTATCTCTATTTCTATAAATCTGTGTATCTATCTAAAGTGAGAGCTGAATGTAGATATAATTTCCTTCTTATTAACTTACCTTTATAAAGTCTTAGTTCTACTCTCTTGGATACTTTTAGTCTTCTCCATCTGATTTCTATGTAGATACACACATGCACATGATATTCCTAATATTAATGTAATTCAATGGAATATAGTTTAAAAGCGAAATATTTCTGCACACAGAATTCTGGACATTTCAGGAACCTGCATGTAAATTGCATAATTGAAAACCAAAACCTTATCTGAAAATATGATATAGAGAAATTTAACTTCTGCTTTCACATAACAAAATGTTTCTTATCTGTCTATAAATCCAATGGAATTGACTAGAGAATGGGACTTTGAGTGCAACTCTTTATTTCATATTGTTACTTGAAAATTTCACACAGGAGGAAGTTTGACAATGTAGAACTTGTCTACAAAAACCAATTTGCTTACCAGAAATTGGGTACACTCCCCTTGTATTGCAGGAGCTGTGAGTTTGAATAAAAGCTTTCCACTCATATCTCAGCCTTTCTTTGGTGATTTGTTGCCAAGAGGGTGAAAGAAAAGTCATCAACTTATTGTTATGACTGATGGATTGGGAAAGCATTCAAATGCAGCTTGATAGGGATACCTTAAAAAGGCTTTAATACATTTTATTACAGAATTGTAAATCTTATATTCTTTAAAATTGATGATGTGCCAATGAAATACTAGGTGCAAATTGTTCAACCATAATTTAAGAAAGGTATTTTTTCAAGCCTAAGCAATCAAAATAAGTCATTTCTTTTTTGACATTTTGTACTTAGAAGTTGGTTATCAAGAATGCAATGCTTAAGAAAATAAATGATTTTAAGTTAACATATTACTGACATGAATTTTATATATATTTACATTGTGTCTACATTTGTGAAATACTTGGTGGGTTTTAATTTGTTTTCTCACTGTATAACTAGTATCTAATAATTAATATGCTTGTTTAACTTTCCATAATACTTATTTTATTAAGAATTACGTATTTAGAGGAATATTACTACTGTTTTTCTAATGAAGTGTTTAAATCTTGCCAGAATTTCAGAAGTATAGCACATCCATTACTTTTTAATAATTAAGATACCTAAGCTTTATTATTTTTAATAAATAATAACAAAGTTCAGAACAGCAACATTGACTCTAGGAAAGTAGTGCTTTTCCTTCCTATGTTGCTTGTAAGTGGAAACAGAAAGCAGTAGACACTTAGTCATGTGATTCAAATCATTCTGCATGTCTATTTACTAGAAATTTCCTCTCCACTTTACTTGAAAAATATAGCTTTCAATAGAAAAATCTTAAAATTAATAACAAAATTAAAGATTAATTCATTGTTAGATATTGTTGTGTATACATGAATCTGAGGATTAACTAGTGAAATAGGTCATCAGAAGATATTAATATGCTTGTAGTTTAACAGGTCTTCAAACTTATATTTTAAATTAAGTGGACATGTAAGAAAATGTCAGACACTTCCTACTGTATTTTCTCACAGCAGGCAATCATTCAGAAAGACATGTTTTTGTATTAATTTACATTTTGCACTTATCCAGTTGCTGCTTCACTTATTTCTGCAATATCTTTAAAGATAATAAAATGCTAGATTATCTTTACAGAGAGTCACAATTTCCTGGGCAGCCTCAAAATAATTTTGGATATTGAAATGCTTAACTACTTCAAATTTGTAGTGGTTAGTACATTTTGATAATTAATGAAAATCTTCCAAAATAAATCATATTAACACAGGAAAATAATATATTTGCTTATACCTGCAATATAGCAAAATACATTAAACCCTTTTAAATGGCTTTTTTTATTTAAATTTTAGTATCTTGCTTGAGTGTAATTATAGTTCTGGAACTGCTTAACAGATGAAGTTTTTCCTTTATGAAGATGAGGAAGATGAAGATCAATAAAATAGCCCTACGTGTGTCAGAAGTGGGAAAAGTAGAATTGCTCCTTCTGATTCTAGTTTTCCTAAAATTTCTGGGTGGAGGATTATGTGTTGAAGATTGAAAGTCAACTCAAAAAGGCTAGAAGAAAGTTTGAAATTGGAGATTTTGGAGAAATAAACAGTAGCAAAGTCTTGCAGGATCAGTGACCCACAAAGATTTTGAAACAATGCATCATTTACAATTCACAGCCAGTATGTCTAACAGAAAATATAGTTGATAGGTGGATTGGATGCTGTGATATACACAGAGGGCTATCATACCATCTCATTCATTTCAGCTTTTATGTTTGTTATTTTTTCTCCTTAAACAGGTTGTGATTTTCTTAGTTCTTAATATGGTGAAGGATTTTTGATTGTTTCCTGGAAACTTATCAGGGTGCTTACATTCTTCATTCCTCAACATTCCATCACTTACTGCCATTGGGGAAAAAGTCAATCTAAATAGCATATTTGTCAGGTTGTAACTTATTCCATAATCAAATTAGAAGAGACTTCAATACAGTTTGATAAGGATATGAACTCAGAGATTGTTAATTTTTACCTCCTATTCCTCCTACACATGCTCCTACACATACAAAGACATCAGATTTCTAAAAGTCTTTAACAATTTGTGATGGAATAATTATAGCTAAGGAGTGCATAAAATTATAGAAACAACTACTGAAAGAATTCCAGTTCCTTTAAGAGTCCATTTCACAGCGAATAACATTGAGAGAAATAGTGATTGTATCAAAGATGAAAGAGGAATGAAGGCAGATGCTGAAGTGGTCTCATTAAATATAATTGCTCATTGTGAGTTCCCATCATATTAAAGAGTCTCTTATAAAATAAGATTTATAGTTTTACAAGTCTATTTCTAGCTAAATATTGTTCACTTATAGAACATAAATGTTTTGAAATAATTATCCTCCAAAACTTATTTTTACTGAAGTATTTTGCTAAGTGAAACACAAATTGGATTAAGGTTGAAAAAATTTTCTTGCTTTTAAATTAATTAATTTATTTTCATTTAACTGATATATCATTATTACAATATATGGTATTTGTAACTCTGCAGAAGTATGTTTCAAAAAATAACCTGGAAGTCAGAAAAAAGAAAATGCATTTCATTAGAGTTTCATGTTCCTTGACTCCGGATCTTGGGTTAGTGTTAAATTAGTACTCAAGATCATCCACTTTCTTTTAAATCTGCTTTTTTAATGTTTTTATAATATTATATGTAAATTTTTGTTTCTTATATTTTTTAAGGGAAACTTAATTCATGGAAGAAAAAACTCACTCTGTTATTCCAGAGACCAACTGCAGAAACTCCTCTTTAATATTTCTCTTCTTATTCTCAAATGATGTCTAATTTGGCAGACCAAGAATGATCTGGAAGGACACATTTCCTTCTAAGAGGGTAACATTTATGCATGCATTTATCTATTTATTCAATTAAAAATTAGTAAATAGTTACTTTAAACCAGAGACTTTTCTATGTAGGATAATGGAGTCCATTAGATTAAAATAATTGGATAGATAAAATAATAGATTAGAGTCCATAGATTAAAATAAAATCAAATTCCCCTCTCAATGACACTCACCCCTAGTAAAATGAACATGCATGGAACCATTAATATATCTATAAAATGAATATTTTAAATAACCCATGTTTGGGGGATATTTGTTATAGGGATAGTATTATAGGGATAATAAGAGTCACAAAATAACCAGAATATGAGAAACTTACTAAGCTTCAGTATGGTCCATTAAGAAGGTGATATTGAACAAGACTTGAAGAGAGGTGAGTTTTCAAATTTGGTGGATTTAGAGAAAGTATGTTCTATGCAAAGAGAAATAGAGCAGACTCAGAAATGTGGTTGTTATTCATATTTTCAGAAAACTTTAAGAACTTCAAATAGTTGAAATATGAGCAAAATGGTATTTTAATCAATATGTCACTGGGATAAAAGAAGTAGGTTGTGAACTGATCATATAAATGTTCACATGGCTACATTTTGTATTTAGAAGCTAGATAGAGAGCATCAGATGTTCACTCTTGTTGTCTGGCTACTTATGGGAATTACAGGATATGTCCTTAACCATTGTTAAGGCAATCCACCAGGCAGTTGCAGAAATGGTGGTAGAGCATGGAAGAAACTATCGAAAAGCTTCAACCATCAACCACAGATTAAAAAGAACCTCACCAGAGCCGTAAGCATTTTGCTAATCAGCAACGTAGCTCTGCATGGAAAGAGATATCAGTTCGAAATTAACAGATTGTGCAGTTCTGAGATTATTCTCACCTGTTCTCATTAGAGAATCCTATTTTTGTTAAAAAAATACAGATCCAGAATATGCCACATAAAGATAAAATTTCAAAATCTAGGATAGCCTATAGCAAGTGCTAATGTGTGAACTGAGGAGAAATACACAGTGAAAATATAATAAAAAATGTAATATTTACAAGTAAAACAGCTTCTAGTTCATAGAAATAGTGGTCTTTAATGTGCAAATACTGATAAAATCTGGTAACTATGATATCGGGTCCAAAATGAGCAAACCTCCAATCGACAAGCCACATTTAAAAAGCAGCTTCAGCCTCCCAGGTTCCCTCACCCATAGCAGTTGCCACTCAAATGCATTTAAACAACAGGGTTTATTTACAAGGGAATATTAACAAGGGAAACAAAATGTACTCAAAGCCACAGTTGGTCAGTTATCTTACCCCAGTTACCATTTTCAGTCCCAAAGATCCCAAAGACACATGTCGATGATAGTGCCCCTTTGCCCCTCCACACCAGAGACAGGCATTCTGCAAAGTTATGTCTTTCTCCGGTGTCTTCTTTTTTCTTTTTCTCTCTCCAGCATTCTGAGTTGCTCCACTTCTCCAAGACTCTTCACATTTCTTCCACATTTGCTAAAGCACAAATCAGCTTTCCAAATCCCTGGCCATCTCCAGGTAACTTCTCACTATGCCACCTTGCTGCAGTGCCACACTCTCCACACTGGCCACTCTCTACTGGTCACCATGACTCCTTGTCATCTCCAGCTCACTCTTCCAGGGAGCTTGTGGGCCATTAGTGTCTCTACACCCCCTTTTTTCCCCTCTCCTTGCACCTTCCTTTTTATATACCCTCTCTTCCTCCTTTCTATTTTTCTCTCATGATTCTTTCAGACTCCACCTATCAGGGTATTTTGGCACCAATACAATTTTTAACTGCATCACTACCGTGTATCATTCCCCCATTCTGATCTAATACACGTGATGCCTATAAATGTAAAAACAACCTTTTTTTCATAATCATGTAAAAACATTACATCTAAGCAGGCAAAACATGCAGTTACAGCAATACCAGTTAAAGTATTTTTCAAACATCAAGCAACTGAGAGGGGAAAAAAAATTCATTAAAACTGTAGAACCTAATGGGTACCTAACACTTATTCAGATAGTTGTATCTGCATAAACATTCAATCTATACTAAGTAGTTTGTTTCTGTTTTCTCCCGAACGTCCAAACTCTGTAAAATTGACTTCTGGCACACATACTGAATTTGCTCTGGTAGAGTAATACCAGACTTTTCAATTTTTTTCCTACCAAGAAGTATACATATCAACATAGGCAAGTACTTTTCTATGAACAGGATGCAGAGCTTTTCACTGCATGGACACAGAATACAAAGCAATTGGAATATTACAAAATTTACCCATTTTAAACACATGACTACATTCCAATTAATAGGCATATTACAAGGTTTGTCCATTTTAAGCCCATGACTACTTTTTACTAAAGCATATTAAACAAAAATTTTGCAACCGCTTTCCACTTTAAGGTGCCCAATGCAAGGTAACTTATCCTTGGGTTGGGCTACCATGGGTGATTTCTCCTGGCTGGCTTGCCAAATGATATCGAGTCCAAAGGGGGAAGAAGCCTCCAGCAAGAAGCCACAGGTCCTCCTTATCCATGCCTAACAATTGCCGGACAAAAACAGTTTAAACAACAGGATTTTATTAACAAGGGAAATTTACCAGGAAAACAAAAAGTCCTTAATGCCACAAGTGGCCAGTTTCTTACCCCAATCACCATTTAGGTCCAAAAGTTCCAAACCCATGTCCAAGATGGTGCCTTCTGTAGGCACTGCCAAGCACAATTTTTCTTCAGCATCTTTTCTTTGCTTTTTTCTCTCTCCGGTGTTCTGAGCTGATCCATTTTTCCAAAGCTCTTCAGACTTTTTTAATAGATGCTGATGCAAAAATCAGCTTTCCAAATATGCCATCTTGCTGCGACTCCACGCATTTCTTTACCAGGCCTACCCTCAGCAACATCAGGTGACCCTCAGGTCACCCCTGACCTGCCATTCTGGTATCCGACTTCACACTGGCTATGTCTCTGCCACATATGCTCTCCCAGCATGTGGCTCCTTGACACCACCAACTCACTCTTCTAGGGGCGTTCCCCTGGTCAGGCTATGTGGAGCTGTTCTTTGAGTCCACCATTCTCATCTCTCTCCTTCCTTTCCTTTTGTTTTTTCTCTCCTTGCTCCTCCCTTTTTATGTTCCCTCTCTTCCTGCTTCCTATTTTCTCTCTCTCGATTCTTTCAGACTCCACCTACCAGGATGTTTTGGTGCCAGCACAATTTTTATCTACCTCACTACCCTGTATCAGTTATAGTACACTAGTACCATTTGTAATTAGGACAAATTAAAGGAGTATTGATTAGGATGTGGAACAACTGGAAAATTTATGTACTACAGTGATGATTTTTAAATGGCAAATATCATTGTGTAAAATTACTTAGCAATTATTAAAATTTTAAACATATACTAGATCTTGTGGTCTAACAATTTTATGTATTGAACCTATGTACTGAACCTGGATTAAGTGAAAATGTATATCCATTAAGAAAAAAACAAAAACAAAACAAATAGCAAAAAAATCAAGCAAACAATTTCTTGTATAAAAGTTTCACAAAGGAATTATTTGTTAAAATCCCAAACGGAAATAAAGCAAATATCTGTCAATAAGTAAATTAATATGTAACTACATACAGAAAATGGAAAATCATTCTGAAATGGAGTAAACTAGTAATAAATACAACTACATGACTGTTACACAAAATAAGTAAGACAAGTAAAAGGAACTATATAAAATAGTGCATACTGCTTGATTAAATTTTTATAAAACTCCAGAAAATATAAACCAGAAGAGTTAGGTGTCTTGATGTGGTATGTGACATACCTGAAAAATAGGAATCCTCTGTTTCTGAATCATCTACAGTTTTGTACACTATGTGACCTCAATTAAAAAATCATACACAAAAAGAGATCAAAACAGTGATCAGAACAGGGTTTGAGGTGATTTTTGTGTTCATAATTTTGATGATGGTAATCATTTTATGGATTTATACAAATGTCACCATTTAGGTATGTATTTAATTATGTTAACTGTTTAATGTAAATATGCCTTAATAAATACATGAAAACATGATTTCAAATAAGAAAATATGACATTTTTTTGATAATTCCCTAAGGAGATGATTGGTGATGTGATCCCACTGCAAAAACACATAAACCTTGAGGGGGGGAGCTAAGGATGCTGGAATGTGTCCAAAACACAACTGAAATTGGAGAACAAATTAGTGCTGGAAAACAAATGAAACTGATTGGGGTATTTGTTGAGTACTTAGGGTTTATTAGATTGAGGGTACCTCTAAGTAAGGAAAACAAAGTAGAGGTAGAAAAAACAAAATTCTTGACTATTAAAGTGATGGTAGATCAGAAATGAGAATTTGTAAAGCAGTATGAAAGGTTATATAGAACTCCTGACTGTGAAGCAGTAGTGGAAGCCAAATTATATATAGTCTTCCCAAGATAGATGATCATAAGTTAAATTATTCATCCACATGGGAGATATCTCGTGGAGATGTCTCATGCTACAAAAACTGACAAATTCATCAAGTTTGTCTATTGGCATAGTTTTCTGTAACTGACAGCTTTCAAAATGGTCCAGAGCACATGTGGTAGAATGTGATACTAAATGGTCTTGGAAATTGTGGCCACAGGTCCCAAAGAAAGAGGATCACCTGGGGAAAAATTGGGTAAGCTCAGAAACAAGGGAACTACAGGGGATAAGTCGGTATCTGCTTCAATATTTAGCTGTGCACCATTTATTTCAGATATAGGAAAGCAGACAGAAAGTCTTAAAAAGGCAGTAGAAAGAACTAATGATTATAAAACATATTAGCAAGTGTACAATAAAATTTTCAGTTTGAAATCAAGCAGATTATTAATGTATTAGAAATAAAAGATAATTCACAGACCTTTATATATTATAGAGTTGCTACAACATATTGTCTACTCACAACATTATTATATGTGAAATGACAGAGGTTAAGGTGATCCAAACTCAGGAAAAGTTTGTCAATAGAAATTAATTCATAGTGAGTTAGATATTAAGCAGATGGTAATGTCAAAGCAATTAACATAAGCATGTTCAATAGGTAAATGAAAATACTTTGTTTGAAATATGCCATCAGTTAAAAAAAAGGTAGAGAATCTCAAAAGCAACTTAGATTCTGTTTTCAAGAAATGATGTATTGAATGGGCAAATACATTTGTAAATCATGTATCTGAATCAAAGGTTAATGCCTAAAATACATTGATAAATCATTCAACTTATTTGCATCCTATCTATCTATCTATCTATCTATCTATCTATCTATCTATCTATCTATCTATCTATCTATCTATCTATCTATCTATCTATCTATCTATCTATCTATCATCTGCTTATCTATCTGCCTATCTGTCTGTCTGTCCATTTGTCCTCCATCCATCTATCTCTCTCTCTACCTGCCTGCACAGAAATATGGTATTGTACTATAAACCTTGTACAATAATTTTTATTAAAAATAAAAAGAAACTATTTTTGGAAAATATTGTTATTTAGCTGCTTAATGGAGGACACTGCCTAAAAATGCAAAACAATTTTAAGTACTAATTTTGACTAAGGTAATTCTAAGCTTCCCTAAACAACTGGGATGAGTTTTCTTTAGGTTTGATTTCTGTTTCTAAATATATGGAATATAGACATATATTGCTTTTTCTTATGCATATCATATATATTTATTTATTGAGTATTGTACTTTAGGTTTCATACAACCAAAAGTAACATCCCTGGAGGGAGGAATTTGTGAAACTCTGTAGGACCTGTTGAACAAATTTACCTCATAATAGATTCCTTCCCACAGAGATTGAACTTGAGAAAGCACAATGATAAAAATGTATTTTAAAGCTGTCACAAAAGTGAACATCTAAGTATGAAAAGCTTACCTATCAAGTCAATTTTCTTACAAAAATAAGTACTTTAACAAATAGCATGATAAATTGCCAAAGTAACAACTTGCTATTTTATTTAAAGAACAGTAATAGACCACCTCACTGAGCTTCCTTGAAGTGCAGAGGATGTGTTAGATAAAGCTATTTATACTGTCTAGCTTCCTACTTCATGTCCAAATGCACATCATTTTGTCTTGTATTTTCTAATACTCTGATAGTTCCAATCAGATCTACTGTTCACTTTTTAACTATGGTTTTCTCTTCTATATTTAAGCTTCTCAAAGGGGCACTCCATATATTTTTTATTATAGTATGCAGTCTTTTTTCATTCCCCCTCCCAAAATGGAGGGTAATGGAGACAAAAAACACAATCTCAGAGTCTCTTTTTCTGTTTGTTTTAGAGTTTTAGAAGAAAATAGGAGGTAGCTAACCCTATTGGATACAATTCTGAATGATGACCAGTATTAAGACAATCTGAATTGGTGGTGCACAAACTTTATCATATTTAAATGATTCTCTTTTACTTTCTCAATTTTATTACGAAAGGTCTAATAGAGATATTGCTCTATTCATGTCTGCATTCCAACAGAAAGAAGGAAGAGGAAGAAGGGGTGTAGCTATATTTTTTTAAAAAAGACGTTCTAGGAAAAGTGTATCAGAATTCATATTAGTTAAAATTCTGGCAGTTAGACATCTCTTCTTGAATGCAAGAAAAGGGACTTAGAAAGAGGTAAGAAAATTCCTAAGAACATTAATGTTTCACTCATTTCAATTTATATTCTATAGAAATTCAATTTTATACAAATAAAAAGATACATATATTTCCAAAGCCAATTCCTACACATTATATAAATTATTTTATCTTATTTTTATCTTACTGATCTCCCTCAGTTTCTGCTTCATAAAAAATTGGGATTTTTTTCCCATTTCAAAATTTGGAAAACACTTTTTGAGAGCTTTCAGTTCTCTGCAGGTAAATCTTAAAAATATAAAATTCAATATTTTATATTGAATATGCTGCAAATACTTAAAAATATAAAATTCAATATTTCATCATTTTAATAAGATAATTATTTTCTCACATTTTTGCATTTTTGACACACATAAAAAACAATGTGGGTTATATTACAAAATTTTTGATGTAAAATACATATAACATTTTTTAAAAATTACCTTACTACATCACAAGTATCTATTGATACAAATATCATATTGAAATATATTATTTGGACTGAAAACAAAAACAAACTCTGCTAACTGCAGCTTACCTTTTAGCTCCTAAAAAAAATGCAATATCACTTATTGCATAGAAATCTGATTTGCTTCTCTTTTAATTCACTGTCAGAGAGAAATAAGCAGTTGATGAAGCATACTTTTATTTTTTTCCAGGTCAAATATCAGTGATTTACTATGATAACCCTGATGTCTCCCTCATTCAAATATTACTTGTTTAACTTTGTTTTCACTACACTAGTAATATGTTTTCTGAAAATAAATTGACTTCATATTTACAATGTGTTTCCTATAACTAGTGGTTGAAAGAAAGCATCTGTCATATTATGTCAGCATTTCCTCTATGATCCCCTTGGGGGATGTTCTGAATCATTAGTTTATAATCAGTTTTTGTTTTTAATTAAATACCAGGCATATGACTGAGCCAGAGAGAAATAGGATTTTTCTCTTGGTCTCCCAGATAAATAGATTTATGAAAATAATATTTAGCAGAATATCTTATAGGGCAGTGGAATACATTTTATAAGAAAAACATCATTTGATACTTTTCATAGATAAATTACATTTAGATCATGAAGAAAGTTGAGTAATCAGAATAAAAACACTACTGATCAACAAATAACTATATAGAAACTTCAGTATGATATATAAATTGCTTTTAAATGTTGACAACTTTTCTTTATTGATTTAATCAGTCAATTATTTAAGTAGTCTATTGGCATGATGTGTTAGTCTATGTGGCTATGGTTCTAGTACTTGAAAAACATTATTTTTTTTTATTGAGGTAATATTGGTCTATACCACTGTATAATTTAAGGATCATACCTCCTCAGATATATGTCTCCACAGGGCATCCATAGCCCTTAAACTTAGACTTTTGGATCATTCCTCCCTTTTTTCTAACCCTGTCCTCCTTTCTCCATAAGTAGCCTCATTTGCAGTCACATTATCAAAATTTATTTTTGACTTAAAATACTTTATTTATGAAAATGTTTGCTATTGCATTAAATATGTGAGGTACTATATATTCAATGAACTTGCAGCTTAAAAATTCTGTAAAAATTTGGAGAGCTCCCATTTTACATTAGAAACTATACTACTTCTATTAAAATTAATGGGGAGCCCATAAATTTGCAGTATTGGTAATTGTTAGAAATGATTATGATCCATGCATTCATCCTTAAAATACTTGTTGTATTTAATCAAGGTCATTGTATTTTACAGATCTATCACTTTGTTAATTTTTTTCATTACATGTTTCGTTTTAATAAATGAACACACTAAATAGACTAACAAACTAAATAGAAACAATTGCATCCATAAACTTTAAAACAGATATACATTCATTAAGTTCTGAAATAGTCTGTTTTCAAGTTAAGAGGCATATTTGTTTGTGTAATAGGTACCAAAATACACAAACTTGGTTCCTAATAGACACTAATGACCACATGCATTTAGAAATACAGTACAAAGAAGCCAAAAGGCATATGCCAAATATCAGGTCAAAAGTAACATAGAATTCAGTCTTATTAATGAAGCAAATACTGAAAAGTTATGGATATGCAATTAAAAAAACAACAAACACATGAAATCAAAGAAAATCATTCCTATTTACTTAATAGACTGACATCCCTCAGAACTGTTATTGCCAGTGGTAAAGTATAAAGTATGTAAATTTTTAATTGCAATATTACCTAAATATATAAAATAATTTACCAAATCTTTTGTATGTCTGTCAATGACACAGGAATCTTCTAATTTGACAGGATTTTTTTGGTAAACATCTAAACTTAAATGCTATTATTTATTAGAATATAAATATAATTACATATTATGGTCTCTAGCTGCACACAGGTCAATTAAATTTATTATTTTTGCACTAATGAGGGATGTATTATTAGCACTAATCTTTTATTTTTAGTCTCACAAAAAGCAGAATAAAGAACGGAGACCATTGTGCCCAACTCAGTATCATAGAGATGAAGTTGAAAACCATTAGAAATCATGTGTTCTACTAAGAAATGGGCATTTTGTAGTTTTGTGGCATTGGTAAAGTATATTGGCTGCTTGGAAATTTGTTTTGTTCAGTAAAATTCAACTGGTGATAACATCATAAAAATGGCACAATAATTAACCCTGAGGTTTCTTCCTCATGGACATGATAGATCAACAACAATGCAGGATCAATTCCATTTGTGAGACAAGTTGAGAGAACTTTGTACCTGGTCAATTGCAAAACCAGTGATATAAAATCTCATAGTAAAGTTTGTGAATGTGATTAACCCTGAGCCTGAAGTATTTCTACTCTAAAAAATAACTCCTAATATTTCTACTCCTAAATAACTAAAAATAGAATGAAATTCAAAATTATAAGAATAAAGAAAATAGTAAATGATTCAAAACAAAGGTAATGGATAATAGAAAAGCAATAGAAAAATCAATAACTGAAGTAATATTTCATACCACTATCATATATTGCAACCGTACAGTACCAGTACCCACTACCCAGTCACCTATAGTCAGTCCATCAGCATCTTCTTCTCTGCTTCCCTCCTTCTTGTCCTCACTGCTCCCTGGGCCCCTTCTACCCTAGTGCCTCCATTCCATATTCAGCTATCAAGGCTTCATCTTAAAGTTTGTTTTCACTTCACTGTTAGTTTAATGCCTTTATATTCTACACATTAGTGACATCATAGTGTATGTATCTTTCTCTTTCTAACTCATTGCAAAGTTTGTTTTCACTTCACTGTTAGTTTAATGCCTTTATATTCTACACATTAGTGACATCATAGTGTATGTATCTTTCTCTTTCTAACTCATTGCATTATCCCTTGAAGCACCATCCGTATTGCTGCAACTGGCATGAGTTTTTCTTTTTTGATTGTTGTGTAATATTCTGTCATATATGCATATATACATCTTGATCCACTCATCTGTTTTGGGATAATTTTGGCTGTTTCCATAGTTTAGCTATAGTAAACTGCATTGCAGTAAACATGGGAGAACAAAATTCCTTTAAGCTTAGTGTTTTTGAAATTTTGGGATAGATACCCAGGAGTGAAATTACTGAATCAAATGACTGATGAACTTTTAATGTTTTGAAATATCTACAGATTGCTTTCTTAACTGATGGGTCAGTTTACATTCCCACCGGCAGTGTAGCCAGTGTTCCCTTTTTTTCACATCCTTGCAGATACTTCTTACTTCTGGTCTTCTAAATATGGGTAATTCTCACATGTGTGAGATTGAATGCCATTTTGGTCTTGATTTACATTTTGAAATTGGGTCAAAAGTGGCAGAAACCTCTAACCAACCAATACAGGTTCGCATCACCTGTAGGCACAGCCATTGTCCAAGTCACAAAGCAACTTAAACAAAAGGATTTTATTAACAAGGGAAATTAACCAGGAAAACAAAAAGTCCTTAATGCCACAAACAGCCAGTTATCTTACCCCAATCACCATTTAGTCCAAAAATCCCAAACACATGTCCAAGATGGTGCACCTTGGAGGCACTGCTAACTCCAGTTTTTCTCCAGTGTCTTTGGTTCTTCTCTCTCCAGCATTCCAAGCTCCTCTGCTTCTCCAAGGATCTTCAAACTTTTCCAACAGATGCTGATGCAAAATTAGCTTTCCAAATATGCCACCTTGCTGTGGATCCATGCATTTCCTTTACCAGGCCCACCTTTGGTGGCTTCTGACCACATACACCACTCTCCTGCCATGTGACTCCTTGACACCACCAACTCACTCTTCAAGGGGGCTTCCCCTTACCAGGTCACATGGGCCTGTTCTCTGAGTCCATCATTCTTGTCACTCTCTCTGCTCCCCTCCCTCTCCTCACGCCTCCCTTTTTTATACCCTCATTTTCCTGTTTCGCATTTTCTCTCTCCCAGGGTCTTTCTCTCCAACTCCACCCACCAGGGTATTTTGACTCCAATACAATTTTTAACTGTATCACTACCCTGCATCAATTGCTCTATTAAAAATAATTGTAAACCTTTTTTTTTCATATGCTTACTGGCTATTTTAATATCTTCTTTGGAGGGGTCTGTTCTTTTGCTGATTTTTTTATTGGGTCATTCATTTTATTTTTGTTTTCATATACATATTGATTGTTTGCATATTTTTGGATGTCTATTCAAGTCCTTTGACAATTTTTTAATTCTTCTATTTGTTTTATGTTTTTTTTTTTTGTAAATGAATTTATGAGGTAGCTTATATACATATATATCAAACAATAACACTTTATCATATATGTGATTTACAAATATTTTTCCTAATATTCAGGTTGCATTTTTACTCTTTAGACTAAACACTGAATAGTCTTCAATGTGAATCATTTCAAGATTTGCAGTTTTCAAGATTGCAATATGATTTAATATACAGATTCTACTTAGTGGAATTATGTTACTGTTATCTTATTTCTCTTCTATTATTTTTTCATATGTAACCAAGATTACCTTCTATATCAATACTTCCTTAAAATCTATTAATGTTATATTATATAAAACCAAAACAAGCAAAGAATAAAAGAACAATATGATTTTTTCAAAAAAGAAAATTACTTGAAAATGGAGAAGGAAGATTTTTGTGAATGTGTCCTTATATTATTATTAATATAATAATAATCTAATCTAATAATATTATTATTAATACTCTAAAATTATTAATATTACATAATATAATTATAATATGATATAATTATATAATATAATTATAATATTATTATTAAAATACTCTAAATTATTAATATTCTAAAAAGTAAACTCTGATTTTTGAGGCAATTCAAAGCATATGTCAAATGGATAATTTAGTGTCATTTAGAAAATGATTTAAAAAGTTTCTTGTATTAGTATAGAGATAAAGAAGAAAAAAGTTGTTTAAAAATAAATCATAAGACAAACAAAAAAGACTAATAAGAAACTAAATTTAAATTAAATAATAAAATTATGATGTATGATCTGTAGTATTAATAGATAAAATTTGCCTCTATGTTCCATTAACATAGAGGGTACTAATGAATTTCAGTTTGGAAAATGATTTTGGAGAGAAGAATAGGAGAATGGAAGTGTGGAGGTACTCCAAGTGTTTATATCTGCAGTACTTTATTGTATATATTCAGGACATCTATTATACTATGATAAAATAATATTATCTTTTCATTATTGGCTGAACCCTAAAAATGTGTTCATATCCTAATCTAGGACTTGTGAATATTTTATATGGTAAACACAACTTTATAAATGTGATTAAGAGAAACTGACTTGAGGAAATTAGCATTAATTATGCAAATAGAGCCAATGTAATTAAGATAGTCCTTATAAATCAGAATAAAGAAAGTCAGTTAAAGTGACATGTATGAGCAGATCAGAGTCATGGAGGGTCATGAAACAAGAAATTGTAGACATCCCTTAAAAACTAGAAAAGTCCTGGAAACATAATGGAATCACCCTGAGAATTGCAAAAGAAAGAGTACCTGCCTACTAATTTAGATTTTCAACTTCTAGAACATGATCATAAATTTGTATCACTTTATTAAAACACTGGAAATTTGTTACAGAAGCAATAGATAATATAACATATAATAGATAATACAAAATATAATAGACAATACAAAATAGTAAATAATACAAAAATATTGGGTAAAACAAAATGTATATTTACAAGCAACTATAAACACAAAAAAAGTAAATTGCTCATGCATATAGTCTTCATCCTAGCACCCCCCACACACACACATACACACTCACTTTAACTAATCACTTGCCCAAACTGGTTTATTAAATAACCAAATATACTTTCATCATTTGGTTTTAGTGTGTTGTGTGTGTGTGTTTATTTTAATTAAGATCAACAATAACATCAGAGCTACTTTCTTTCTTGCAACCTAACAACACATCTATTAATATTCAACTTTCTAAAAGGAGGAGGAATAGAAGAAGGAAGTGGTGAGGGAAAATAGTAGGAGGAAGAGGAAGAGGAGCAGGAAGAATAGAAGCAAGTAGGGGGATGGAGAAGAGAAAATCAAAGAGAGTAGAGAGAGAAGAGCAAAAGGCAAAGTAAAATATTTTACTCTATTAGCTGCTGAAAGAGATGTTTAATGTGAAACAGCTTAAATAAATATATAAAAATCATATGCTATAAATAGCAATATATCAGTGTCTTCTCCAATTTGATAGATAGGAAGTATAAAATGAGGAAAGCACAGGGCACTGTATTTGAAATTGAGGTTAGCAGTCTCATGGGGGAAAGAGAGAGACTCTACATGGACAATAAACTTGATAGACTTCATAAATTTCCCTGGGGTAGAGTGTTTGCTTCAATTGGCCCATAACAAATGCTACTGATTAAAAGACATTTCTTATGCAGCTGCAGACAGTCTGCTTCATCAGAATTATGAAGATTTTTTTATTCAGTTGACGTACTGTGAAAGGACATTTCTCCAGAGAATATACTAATTGAAGCATTACTACGTAGTTCCTATTGAAAACCTTTATATGTCTCATGCTTTTATGTATACTCACATATATTTGGCAGATTCTTAATAAGTCTCTTAAGTAAAAGGATCCCAACCATATAACTTTAATTGTCTGTTTCCATTTTATTTTATTTCCCTTGATTTGTATATTTTATTTACTGTTGCTTTCAGTAATAATACTACAAGATAATAGTTGTTTCCCTTGATTTGGATAAAAACACTTTCTAAAGACACTAACATAAACAGTTTTAAGTTAGAGAGTGAATAATTATGCAGGCTGTAGTTTATAAGGAAAGAAGACCATCCAACCAATATCTATAGGATCAAGGGGAGATTTATGGGATTTTAACAATTCATGCAGCTTGGCAAATTTAGAGAAGCAAATAGGGTACTTAAGAGACTTGGAAATAAATCTTATATGGATACTTAGATACTCCAGCTGTATTTTCATGTAATAGAGAAAATTCTGAAATAAGAAATAATAATGAAAACAAATATTTAAAAATTATTACATGGAAGAAAATTAAGTCTCTCTAGTCCCCATTAATATAAAATGCAATTACAATTCATTTGAAAGGAGAGTTTCAAATAGTGAAAACTATTTAAAAAGCAGATATTTAAACTAGAATTATGAGTTGCAGAGAGATGTTGAATAATTCACACAGATGTGGATGTCTCATCCCAGAAATGTTGAGGAATTGGCTAGAATAGAAAAATTACTATGACATTATGCAAACTGTTAACTAAATGGATGAAAAAAAAATAAATGTAGGTGACTTAATTATCTTTTTAAAATAAAGGTGAAATTCCCTTCCCCTCCTATATTGGTAGAGCATTTACATCAGAAAACTAAATGTTATAAGTAATTTCTCCTCTCTTTGAAGTGAACATTCATTATTTTGAAAATAAAATAGGCCTTTGTCAGGTTTTTGAAACAAGAATATCTTTATCAAAGATGTAAGAGCTATCTCTTTGAAAAGTAAATATAAAGAAAGAGTACCTCTATTCAGATGTTGGAGAATGGTTAACTTAAAAGAGTTCCTTGCTTTAAGTTGC
Source organism: Uropsilus gracilis (assembly GCA_004024945.1). Taxonomy (NCBI): domain Eukaryota; kingdom Metazoa; phylum Chordata; class Mammalia; order Eulipotyphla; family Talpidae; genus Uropsilus; species Uropsilus gracilis. Next base: position 28,683 of record PVHY01002956.1, on the reverse strand, counting down.
AAAATTACATTTTATCAGAAAGATATGCAAGGTTTGTTTTTCTTCCAGATAGTATAAATAAATTAACACAGATAGTTACCCAATTACCATGTAAAGTTATTAAATATTATGTGAAAGATAGTGGTGTTAGGTCCCCTTAATTGAGAACTAGGTATTGTTTATCATAACAAAATAACAACAACAAAACACATGTAATGAATTACATCTGCTTGGTTACATAAAGAGGTGAGATTCCTTTTAATCTTGCATTAGATATATCTTTATCTAATCTTGCCTTAGATATATACATCATCTTCTGATTTAATGTTGTTCAATAAGAACATTTTTCTTTTCTTTTACTTTATGAAGGGGATTTCTATGTTGGGAAAGATTTTGTTTTTATTATAGCTCTTTAACATAATCAAATGAGACTTTACAACTTCACCTTTCACTTATCCTCTATACAGCTAAAGGTCATATCAAAGTAACTCTTAATCTGGATCAGAATAACTTTGATAAACAAAAGAATGAAGCTAGAATAAATCAAAAGTGATATTTCTGAAACTTATGAAGCAAACCATAGACATTTTTCCAGGAATTCTGGCATCAGGAAAACCCAATCATCCAAAAGCACCATGGTTCAGAGCTTTAAGTGAGCATCTAAAGATTCAGTGTCAACTGCCACCCATCTAAGTGAGCCATCGCATGCTTCTAGTCCAGATTAATTAAAGCTTTGGAATCCTGAAGCTTCTGATTCTGATTACAGTGATGTGAATTTTTATTTGGAGTACACTCAACCACAGAATTGTGGGAAGTAATTTTAAATACTGTAGGTTACTGTATCTGTTTTAGTAAAAAAAAATGATGAAGATGATTACAGGTCAATTAATAGAATAAATTTTATCAAAATTATAGCATAATAATCTTCCAAACATTTAAGGAAGAATTTATACCAACTTTGAATATGAACACCCAATAAAGACATTATTTAAAAACTAAAGACTAATATCTCTGATGAACACAGATGCAAAAATTCTCAACCCAAAATAAACAAATCATATCCAACAAGGTATAATATTAATTATATACTATGACCAAGTAGAACTTATTATCTATGCAAGGCTGGTTGAACACTGAAATTAATTTAATCCCATTAACATTCTAAAAAAGAAAAATAAGAGTTGCAGAAATAGCATATCAAAACATGTAGAAATATATTGGATAAAATCCAGACATATTCATAATGAAAACTCTAATAGCTCAGAATAGAGAGGAAGTTCCTCAATTTGATAAAGGACATCTTAATCAGGTAACATCATACTTAAAGATGAGAATCTGAAAGCTTTCCTTCAATATGAGGAAAAGGATGTATCCTTTATTAAACTCTTTATAATATTGTATTTGAAGTGTTAGGTAATATAGTGATGCATGACAAAAGAGATAAAACAGAATGATTGGAAAGAGAGCTAAAGCTATCTTTGTTCACCAATGAGATGCTTGTGTGTGTAGAAAAATTTAAAAAACAAACCATAATACTTCTGTAAGAAATGAGCATATAGCAAGATTATAGACAAGGCTAATACACATAGGACTAGTCTTTCCACATTTTTACACAACAGCCAACAACAACCGTATCTTATCAAATGGCTTTTTTCATCAGTTTTTGGCAGATGGTTCAGATTTTGACTTACCCAAACACTAATGACATTCATTTTGATCCATAGTTATGGTGACATATAACAGGCTTTTGAGAGTAAATTACTAATTTCATGTATGATTTTAGTGAGTAAATTATAAGAAGATGATTTGAAACTAGGTAAAGTTCTAATACTCAATACACTTTTACCCAATAGCTTTAGCATTCATTGATAATTTTTCCCTTGCCAATCATAACTATATTTTTACTATATAGTCATTCCCTAATTTTGTTGGTTTCTACATATTTAAATACTTGGCATTCTACAGTAAGATAGAACCTTTTCTTCTACATTTATTAATGCATTTATATGAGTATAGACTTAGGCATATTACATCATTTAGTAGATAATAAACTGTCACCATTGTTACATAGGTTGATAATCAAATTATCCTGTATCAGTGAAGCATATCCTGTGAAAACTTGTTTGTTTCTATAATGTTTATATTGTCTTAACATGCCAACACCATTCCATGAGCACTTACATACAGACACGTACAACTGCATCTTTGCTATTTGTGTTTTACTTTCTTGTTTTCATAATCAAAACTTAAGTTCTTCAAAGTCAAAGATGTTGCCTCAAAAACTTGTTTGTCCCAGATAACATCCCTTAGTGCTGTGCTTGTTACAGACACTTAAGACAGGATAGCTGATATATAGACTTTACTGAAGTGCCTTTCCTGAGTCAGGTGACAGCAACGGTTTATTCTCAATCCAGCCTATTTTTGGTCTCACTTGAAACCAAATCCACTACTAGTAGAGCAGAGATACTGAACAAGAAAAGGCATAGGATGTGGCTTCTAGAAACATTTACCACTGTTCACCTGTCTGCCTTTTCTTTCTTATCTCTCAGAAAGAAAAACAAAGAAGAAAATATTAAAAAAAAAACTATAATATTTAAAAAGCATGCAAGTAGTAACTTGTGGCTAAAACATCTTCCACTTCATGTCTATTTGATTTTATGATAATTAAAAACTCTGAACTTATTTCTCAGATATAAATTTACAAATAAGTTTTACACATCTCTTCCAGCTTCAAAGTTCAGTGAGTCGAAGTTGTCTAAAATACTCTGTTTCATCTTTGAGTGAGATTGAGATATCAGGTATCAGAAAAGACATAGCTTCATTAGGGATTCTGAGATTCAGAAATAGAAGTTGACATGTCAGTCACAGAGATCAGTCAGTGACAGTATTTGAGGGCTTACAGGCCATGTGGTGTCTATGAGGTTCAAATAAATCTCTCCAAGCTGAATCTTTAATACGGGCATTTTTCATAGATTATAACCCCATTTCATTTTGGTCAATGTTTACAGAAAAAAAATTAATATTTAGATGAGAAAGTCTCACATTTGTATTTATTTTCCAGGTACCATCAAGTTTTTTAAATGATTAATAAGAACTTCATTTTTTCTTAAATTTTCTTCTTTGATATAAAATTAACACGAAGAGGTTGGAGAAATTCTTTCCCTAAAATCCACAATTTCACAACTTGTAAATGACTGGGTGATTTTAAGCATTTATAATCAATAACAATTTAAGCATTTATAATCAATAATGATTTTGAAGCATGTATAATAACATGCTTTGCTGTCCTTGACTTCAATGAACTGCCTTGCCAAATTCAAACAAATTTTTCGAACAGGAACTGGGTGTAGAAATTTATATTATATATAAATTTATATTATCTCTAAAATCAATGTGAGTACATATTCCCCCCACCCCCTTTTACTTGCAATTTGATCATGCTTAAATATTCAAATTAGTGTGAACTTCATAACAGAAAGACCCTGTTTTTTGTTTTTTTTTTGCATAGCTGTTATTTAAAATACTGATCCATAAGACACAAATAAAGCATTTCACAAAATACACTGTCCTAGGGAAAGAATATCTATTAGAAAATTACTCTCTAAGTAAAGAGTAACATAATTTTATCCTCTATTAAAACTATGTGATTTTCCTCCCAGAAAGATGATTTCTTTTGGTGCAAAGATCTCAGTTTAAGTTGGAATCTTAAACTGCATCAAGTTAAACTGGGAATTCGAGTTGACCTTTAGCATCACAGTAATAGTATATGCTTCAATAAGTTTTCTTCCTCTGACAGATGACAATCTTGCAATGCTGTTTTCACACAAGACAAAGCTACTGTTAAGAATCATGCTATCTTTGGATAGGCTCACTCATGAAGAATTTTTCTGATCCAAAATGTCAACAGTTTCTAGGTTCAGAAACCTTGGACCCATATTCTTAGAAGGAAATCATCAATGGGAGAAAATAGTTTTTCTACTTTTGTGGTTCTTAAGTTCTTTTTCCATTTTAATCACAGGTTCTGTACTTTGCCTCTACCCTTAAATCTACAGACATATCTCTGGGAATTTTTACTGGCTTGATGTTGATTGATCCTTTGCCATTACAATTTTATACCCAGGGCTTTGTTCTGAGTTTAAGTACTGTCTTGGAAACTGGAGTCTGAAAACCTCTCCCAATTTGAGTTTTCCTTATCAGATTGGACTGCTATGGTTTCTTTATATAAACATTTGTGACCCTTCATTTTATAGGTTGAGTATTTTATGAACATCTACTAGTTCTTCATTAATCAAATCTCTGTAAGTCTTTTCCTTTCTGTCTTTTCTCCTAATCACAGCTAGCATATATGGGCCACTTTGTTATTCAGTCTTTGACCTCTGCCTATTTCTATATTGGAGGCTTGCATGCATGTATTGTTACTAAGTTTTGTTTGGATTTCATCCATGACATTTTTGACCTAGTGACTTGATTCTACATAATTATCAATTTTTAAATTTTGTAAAATTCTAAAAAAATATTTTCTGCTTCTCATTAATACTAATGTTTTCCTGCCTGTAAAATAAATAAAATCTTCATTATGAATTTTTTGGTTAACAAATTACAATTCCTCAAAATTATGAATAAGATAGACTAAGGACAGCATTAATTTTAAAATTTAAGTCATTTCCCAGTTATAAAGTAAAATTATATCCACTGTAAAATGGGGGCAGTAATAATTTCTAAATAGAATAGTGAAGTAGTAATATTTTAGGAAGAAAAAATGAGACTGTGCAAAGATTAACTTTGCTTAAGATTTTGATACCTTTTAGAAAATCATTTAAATACGAATATTTGGGTTTTAGTATGATATTTATAGTAGAACACTTTATAAATTTCTGACAGAACCCTAGGTATTTGTATTTTAACAAAAATGAGACCTACCTAACAAAACAGTAGCCACTAGAAGATTTATTTTCTATGTCGTTCTCTTACTTTTGGTAAGATAGCAATATCAAGATTATATGATTACTAATTTCAGAATTCTTTATCACACTAGTGGTTCAATAAATGATGGATGACAAGACAGTTCTTAGAAACTGGTTTCAGCAATATTTGAATTACTTAGAGGTAATTTGGAGTCAGTTATATAAACTGTATATCAGGCACCATTTTTTAATGCTATCGTTGCCTCAAAAAATACTAGTTTTCTCAGAAAAGAGTATCATCAAAGGAGGGTGTAAAATAAAAAGAGGAATAATTGCAATCTAAAATTTGTGAAAATTAATTGATATTAAGTACTTTAGTTAGTATACTTACTGCCTCATGAATTGCATTTTTGACTAGCTTTTCTATAGTGTTTCATTGTGTAACATATCCATAAAAGACTGATTTGTATTTTATTTTTTGAGACAAAGTCTCCCTATTTTTGCCCATGGAACCGCAGGCTCACGTTCCCCGGGGTTCCATGGACTGAAGCAACACCCCCCCCCCAGCCTCAGCTTCCCAGGTAACTGGAATTACAGGCGTGCGCCACCATACCCAGCTATTTTTTGGGACTAGGTCTCGCTGGGTTGCCCCAAGAGGTACTCCAATCATGATCCCTAGCCCTGGCCGCTTCATAGGCTGAAGCTTACAGGCACGAGCCACCGTGCCCAGCTCAAAGATTGATTTTTAAAACAGCATATTTAAATACCTAAATATTGAGTTTTTAGAAATTAAGAAAAAAACTTTTTAGGAAGTAAAGTTATTATGACTTTATGTCCCAAAAAACGTAAGTGATGCCTTTTTTAAAGTACAATGATTTTTTAAAACCAATAAATAATTGCACAAGATGAAATATTACATTCCTCTGTCTCAGCTTACTTTCATAACTAGTGCTATAATTCTCTTCAATATTTTTAACGTATCTTATTTATTTAATTAAGCCACAAACCTGCTGGATCAATGGTATGTACATTTTTAAGTCTATATAACACATTCTCAATGCACTCTATGACATGGCTAACGTATATACACAACATATGACTAATGTATAATGCTAACACTACTAATAGTTTTTATCTATTCTTTATTATATTTGGATATTAATAGATTAAATTCCAAACTAATTATAAACTTTCTTAATTTTGCCATTTCATATCTATTATACCAATTAAAACTTTAAGAGCAAGGTAAATTTAAATAAAGATAAGATTCAGCCTTATAGTGTCCCTAATCTGAGAAGAGTAAAATATCCATTATTTTACAGATACATTTTGCATATACCTGGTATAGTTCCTTTAATAATAAAAGGTGCTGATTGTTCTTTTTAGTATCTATGATCAATACACCCACATGTGCAGATACACATTGTCTTTTCCGGAAATAGTGTCAATTTAGTTAAACTGAGGATGCCACTTTTCAGTCATACACTACTCTAGGAACTTTGTAAATGTGATTGAAGTTCACAGTTAATTTACTTAAGTAAAGAAATTATCCTAGATAATCTTGATTGGCCTGATGCCATTAGTTGATAGGCCTGGCGAACATTGCTGAGGCATCCCTGAAAAAAGTGATTTATCTGTGGACTGCAGCTGCAGTTTCTGGCCATGACTCCCTGATATTTTGCACAAGGAATCTCACACTTGCTTTCCCAGATTCACAACTACATAGTCTATCTATTATAATAAATACATTAATATTTCCTAGTTGTACTGATTTTTTTTTGGCTAGACCCTGACATAGATATTTGGTACCTGAAACAGTCTAGAGAAATAATGTCATTAAGATAAATTTCCTGAATTAGTTCTGGGGTAGAATTAGTTTGAAATTTGATTAGTTTGAGAGCACCAATGACTTTATTTCTAGTGGTACAAAGGAATAATGCACAGCTTGAGATAACATGCAAAATATTGCTATTGGAAATTCCAAATCAAACATATACCTACATAGAAAGGAAAGTTCTGTATGACCATGTAATTTATTACCTTAGAAGTCTTTTTTTTTTTTTTTTTTTTTTTTTTTTTTAGGCTAATGGGATTGTTTGGTTACTTATAACTTCTGGTGAAAGTGGATGATTAGAGAAGAATGAATTTTTGGCTTCAGACTCTCAACTTTAACCCTTTATTAATGACCTAATATTTTCTCTAGATGGTGTGTGTGTATGTGTGTGTGTGTGTGTGTGTGTGTGTGTGTGTGTGTGGTAGTGTGAGGGGAATTTATGTCCTATAAATACTGGGTCAAAATTTTTGAACCAAATTAGTAGTGTTAGAATTATACATAAGATTTTAAAACTGTAAGTGGAATGATTTATAATACAGATTGAATTCTTAACCCTACACAATTTCTTCTGCTAAATTAAATTTAATGATTGGGGAGGAACTTGATCCTGAAAGTTGGAATAAGAAATACAGGCAGATTCTGGTAAGTCTGGGGGCATTGAATCCAACTTACCTGAGTCTTCTTTGCCACTAGTTATTCTGCCCAGACATAACTAATTTAATGTTATTTTGCCTGGAGAACCTGTAATGGCATCCCCTGTGCCAGTTGCTTCACAATCCAATATTAACCCTTCCTGGGACTATCCCTACCACCTCTTGCTTTAGACTTAAACCTCTACTCAGCATCAGTAGATCCCAGAAGGTAAAGTGTAAAGTTTGAACCATGAGAAAGGACAGTGCACACCCAAATATATGAATTAAAAAAATTTATACAGAATAAATTCTGGAGAATATGTGTGGGATATAGGCCATTAAACTTGGGTCAGGTAGATTTAATTGATACTGGCTACTAAGGAGATTCTAGATTCAATTATTCAACTTGAGGTGCTTGAATGGGAAAGCATATTCCATACCAAATGAAGCTAAACTGATAAAACCGCCTTGTGGTATAGCATGGAAAATGATATCAAGGACTAGAGACATTGCAATGCTAAGAGTATATTTATCGTAGATATGCTCTACTTATGCTGAATAGTCAGTCCTAAACACTAAAGGGTATGTACCTTTAACCTTGACTGTGAGAAATTTGTAAGGAAAAATACCAGAAGCCTTTCAAAATTTCTCCAGTAGCTCCTGTTTAAAAGCCAGGAATTAGAGTAAAAATGCCATTATCAATGTGTGATTCCAAAAATACAATAGGAATAATGGTCTGGTAATAGTGGAGTGGTGACTACATTTAATTGCTACAATCAATTTTAATATTCAATGGAACCAAAACACAGTAATGAGAGCACTAACATTCACAAATGTATGTTGTTTTCTAGTTTATTATAGTGAACCTAGACAATAGATAGATGGGCTGGTTATTAAATTCTTATTTGATCTGTGTAATGGGAGAGTTCTAATTCTAGTAAGTAGCAGTCTAACTTGAATTACAAAAGCCAAACAACCAAAAAAAAATCCTGTCAGTCAATTTCAAGCTTTGTACTAATTTTCAGACGCCAAGCTTCATGAAGGAAGGATTTTGGGTACCCCTGGGGAAGAAATCTGTCACAATGATGATATTTTGTAATGTTTATATTTCTACTCACATTCTCTAGAGACACCACTTAGGGGGATCTGATCTGTACACTGGTAAAATGAATGTTAGGTGCCCTGACAGCATTTCCATATTGGTCCTGGGGACCAGCAGAGTGAGGGCCCTTACAGTAATAAAGGTGAAATATGAGCAGCTAGAATTGCCTTTGTCCAAAAGTCTAATAAGCTAAAAACAATAATACATTTCTAGAAGGACTATAGACTAGAGCTCCCATCATGGACTTGTAGGATACAGGGGTGATGATTTCCACTAACTGTGATTCTGATTATTTGATGTCACTTAGAAAACAAATGGACTTGAAGACTGACAATGTACTATAAACTTAATCAGATCGTTCCCAAATTGTAGGTGCTGTTGCAGATGTAGTTCTCTCATTGCATCCCCTAATGCTGTAAGATCCATTACACAGTTCCACAGCTATTGATGTAGCAAATGTGTATTTTGCTGTTGTGCTGTTGCTGTTAGATTGGTTGTGTGTGTGTGTGTGTGTGTGTGGTGTGTGTGTGTTGCTATGGAACTATGAGTAAAGACCACCAGAGCTGTATGTTTCCAGCTGGCATAGAAAGCAAAAAGAAAGCAAAAATATCTTCATTGTTATCTTGTTATCTCAGGGGTAATTAAATTCTCCAAACTTAGGTCATACTGTAATAAGTAGAGAGTCAACTCTCCCTTCCCCTGCCATAGGACATCACTTTGACTCATTACATTGACAATATTCTGTAGTCAAGAACTAAGTAAAGATCTGGAAGTAGTAGCGACTAGCCTAGTTACTAATGTGACATTTGTCTGTCACAGAAATTCAGGGTTCTTAGGGAAATTTCTAAGCGTCCAATGGCTTGGGCTTGTCAAGCTCTCCCTTTTAAAACAGAATATGTTGCTGAATTTTGGCACCTCCTACCATACACATCAAAGAAACACCTGGTCCTCTTGGGATTTTGGAGGCAAGATATTTTTCATTTCTGTGTTCTACTCAGACCTGTTCGCTTTATTGACCCATAAGCAGCTAATTTTGAGTTGAACTCAGAACAAAAGAAAGTTCGGTCACAGATGCATATTGCTATGTGAACAGAAGCTTCCTTATACGTCTGCCATAAAAGGGATTCAAAAGTAAGAAAAGATACACCCTCTCTGTCTGTGCACACAGGCTCATTCAGGTTACTCCTCCGACCCTTAACTAAGCAGGTCACCGCGACAGGCTCACGCGGGGCTTCTGCTTGCTGGGCTGCGGATGAGCTTCAGGTGACACGCTCAGGTCCTGTGATGGGCACATGCTGGAGTGACGCCCTCACTCCAGCGGAGAGTGGAAACTCTGCACAGCGACTTCTTCTCCCTGAGAGGGTTCTTATTTAGTTTTAACAACGCTTAGTGTCCTGTGTGGTTCAGGAAGTTTCCTAGGTTAACTAGGTTAAAATAAACTTTTTTTTTTTTTTTTTTTTTTCAGATGGACCCGATGTATCCCCTGGACAGCCTGGTTGCACACCCAGGGAGCTGTGCTGCCGCTATCTTCCGGAATGCAGGTGAGCCGGGAGTGGAAGTAGCAGGAGAGGGGTAAAAGCTTCTTTGCAAGGTGCCTTTTACTTGAGGCAGCATTCAGTCTTGTCCTGTAAACCTCTTGCATTTTTCAGATTGATTCTGCCCCTTTTTGCCCATTTCCCCCTTGTTTTTGTGGTATGGTGGGCACCAGGAGCTGTCTTACCTGCTGTTCCTTTTTTTTTTAAACTAATGTCATTCTTCCGTATACTCTCTTTGAAAGTCAGGAAATACGTTCTTCAATTTCTGTTATTTTGTTTTCCTTAAAACCATTTTGATTATATATATGTATGTGTGATTTTATATATATATATATATATATATATATATATATATGATTATATATATGTAGGACTTCTCAAAAAGTGTGTATATGTATATACTTTTTGAAGATAGATAGATAGATAGATAGATAGATAGATAGATAGACATACTTTTAAAAATGTCCTACATAGACTTGCTAGAGACTGCATTAAACCTATGGGTTCAGAAATTGTCACCTTAATGTGATGTGAATTTTTGTGAACTTAATGTTGACTATGAATAGGTTGATTTTCAATGATACACACCTGAAACTTATATAAAGCTTATCTGCACTGCTACTTCAAGAAAGTTAAAAATAGGTTTTAATGAATTCACATAATATTCTTCATTGATTACATTTTAGAAAGTTTTCCTCATGAAAACTCTGTAGTTTGTAGTTTTTAGCATATCTCTTTGACCAAATAAGCTTAGTTCTTAATATTTTATTCTTTTTGTACATGTAATATATATGTATAGCTAAAGTGCAGATATATATTTGCTTCATGTATATCAGTATTTATCTGAGACCTAGATAATCTCATTTTCATAAAACTTTGAGAGGATTCCTTAAAGCTATCTTTGTAATAGTGTATGCAGCCTGTGAATAAGACAGCTTTAAAGACAGATGTTTCAAATCTCTTTTTCTTGGCTGATTGATCTGTTTAGAATATCAACCACCATATTGTATTTACGTGGTTACAAAGGATATTTTGTCCAGATTTATTGGAGAAAACATGCTACATCTACTAATTTACAGCCTTACTGTGAATTTTTATAACACCTTTTTAAGAAGAAAAAGTTCACTTCATCCCTAGTTTGTTGAGATATTTTTCCTAGCGACATGACTTGTTTTCTTGATGCTTTATCACTACAGTACAATGAGGTATTTTTAGGAATCTGATGATCATTTTCAAAGAAAAGACAAATCCTCTTATTTCTCATTAGTCAAAAGTGTTTAATATATTTGCATTTAGGGAACTAGAACATTAAAAATGCACTTATTAACATACAATGTATACAATATAATGGTGCTTTAATTGTCAAGATATGTAAGTATTCTAATTCTAAATTTCATCAATAATCCAATAATCATTTAATTATTGGATTTTATTTATTTATTTTTGTTTTCTGACCCACTCTGTTACTTTAATTGATGAATTTAGACCGCTGACATTTAGAGTGATTATTGATATTTGGGAATCTGTGATTATCACTTATTTAATAATCCAAGTAATAAAACATTTACTGTGAACATACACCTTTTAGTAATCCTCTCTTCATATCCTCTTCTATTTGAGTTCTTTACATACACTAAATGTTACTAATTTTACAAATTAATATGTTAGTTTTGATCTCTCTGGTGCCAAATATGCAAACAAACAGCATAAGATCTACCAAATCAAATGATGGGGAGGGAATATACTCAACAGTTGTGGTGCAAGGTTTGTTGAATCATGGTTAATTATTGGTATGTTTTTGCACACATATTTTTAATATTACCATTTAACTGCTTTACTATTTTAAATAAGTAAAATAATTCACCTTATTTTAGCAGTGAATGACATTACAACTCTTGCCCCAAATCTATCATTCACCTATGGGTTAGAGAGTATGAACATTTTACCCAGTTTTGAAGTCATTCCTTTCTCTTTCCACATCTAACTTGGGAATATTGACTGATAGGGACAAACTAAAAAGGAATAACTCTGAAGTATATAATATGAAAGATGGAGGCCATCATAGCAGTATTTAGAATTTTTGGAGGTGTGTAAACAAGGGAAAATTATGAAAAGTCAAACAGTTAACTTTACCCTACTACTTGCATTGCAATGTTAGCAGTTTCTCATAGATCCAGACTTTGTTTGCTATCTAAATATACCTATATTGTTTGATTAGTTTATAGGAAATTGTTATGTTCTATATTTGAGTTAATGTTGGGCAGGGATTCAGACATGATAGTAAAGACTAAGCAACAGAATTTAGTAGTAATAGGATTGGAACAAGAAGGAAACTGAAATCATTAGCCAGGGGTATTTGTCAGATTGTTGGAAAATATATTGACCTAACACAAGACTAAGGAGGTATTTAAATCACCTGTAATTTTAGTGATTCAGGCAACCATCTGGATTAAATTTGGTTACTTCCCATGTAAAGCTGTTCGAACCCTGGCGTAAAAGTTCATATCAGCTATAACCCCACCCCAATCATATTGTGCTCATGATTTATCCCTACTACTTTCAAAGTTTGGAATATTTTGAGTCTTTCTCTGAATTATTCACCATCTGCTTGTTTCCTTTGAGTGCAAAAGTCACCATTTGCTCTATTGTTGCTTAGAAGCCAATTTGCTGGTATGATATTCCAATGTTTACTATGAGGCTGTACTATTCCACATTGGAATTCAGAAGAATATGTCTCTGAAGCTCAATTTATCTGTTCAACCAAATGGAGTTATTTGGAAAGTACAGAATGAACACTGTTTTTAAAATGGATCTACCCCCCAATAAAGAGACAATATATTCGGTGATCAATTCCATAAGAAATATAAAGTTCACATAGTCAGAATAACAGTAACAATAATCACTTAATTATTGGATTTTATTTATTTATTTTTGTTTTCTGACCCACTCTGTTACTTTAATTGATGAATTTAGACCGCTGACATTTAGAGTGATTATTGATATTTGGGAATCTGTGATTATCACTTATTTAATAATCCAAGTAATAAAACATTTACTGTGAACATATACCTTTTAGTAATCCTCTCTTCATATCCTCTTCTATTTGAGTTCTTTACATACACTAAATGTTACTAATTTTACAAATTAATATGTTAGTTTTGATCTCTCTGGTGCCAAATGCAAACAAAAAGCATAAGATTTACCAAATCAAATGATGGGGAGGGAATATACTCAACAGTTGTATAGGGATTCTAATGATAGAGCTTCTATGTCTTCTAGGATCTATACAGATATGCAGTCATGATAAATGAGAAGAACAAAAAGACTGCACACTATTCATGAGGTAATCACCCAACCGGAGATTATATTAAAATAAACATTTTGCACAGTTTCTAAAGTAATACCATACATTTTTATCTTAAAATTGCAAAATGTGTGGTCTGTTGCCTTAGTAAAAATAATCATTGTACAGGTGTTTTCAATACAATCAAGGGATGTTGAGGAAAATATTCAACTCAATAATTTATCAAGTTTCCAGAGGTATTTTAGAAACTGGAATTGGCACTTATCATGCATAATTTTTGTGTGCAATTGTATAATTTAAGAAAAAATATCTGAGCATCAACTAAATTATGAAACTTATAATTTACTTTCTATTTATACAAGGATGTTATAAACTGAGTAACATTTATATATGTGAGATAGCAGCATGGATAAAAATACATTTAAAGGAAAAATGAAATTTTTCCCTAAAAGACAAAAATATTTTGAGTAGTTTGCCTACTCTTTCCCAAAACTTTCATAACAGAATGCAAACAAAACTCCAAAAAGAAGACTAAATGTTGTTTCAGAGTTGAGTTACCTCAATATTGAATTTTATTACAAGACGTTTTCTCTAAACAGTTATCCAAATTATGATTTCTTTAACAAGATAGTTGTGGTTTTTATCTACTTGAATAATATTGCCCCATATATGATATAAAAAATTTAGAGGCATATTGTGCATATTCAATTCCTCCTATATAGAGTAAACCTTTTAGGGTAAGGGATCTTAGGATGTATGTATAATGCTGTTCTTAATTCTGGGAGACTAAATCCTCCAAAATGCCAGCTCTACTAGTGGTATCATTTGTAATATTAGATGTTCTTGTTTGTTTTTTAGCTTCAGAGAGAGAGAAAGAGAGAGAGAGAGAGAGAGAGAGAGAGAGAGAGAGAGAGAGAGAGAGAGAGAGAGAGAGAGAGAGAGAGCAACGAACCAGAGAAAGAACTTGAAGATTACTGGGTGGCTGGGAGACTCAGTGGCCTGCCCGCTGCCCAGTCCCCTGCTTGCCTGCCAGCCTCCTTGCCCAGTGCACCAGTGTTCCTGGTTCTGTGAGATGTTGCATTTAAGATCCGCAGAGGTCTCTAGGACCGTCTTTATCCTTTGTCCCAAATCAGTTATGAACCTGTCCAGTGTCTCCTTACCATACAACTACCATCCAGAGTGGGCATGTCTCTCCTTTAAATCTGAGCTATTTCTGTGACTGCTTTGTCAAATAGAATGTGGACAACGTATGTGTGAGGGTTTCTGAGATCAGACATTAAGAAGGCCTTAGAAGCATATGTCCCCTATCTCAGACCATAAGCCACCAGGTAAGAAAATCAAATTATCCTGCTGGAGAGAGCACCAGAAGTGAAGTCTTAGAAGATGAGACACCAGAAAGGTACTGCATAGAGAAATGCAGAGGTGCAGCCATCCAATACAGCACACAGTGTCAGCCATCATCTGACTGCACCCACTTAAGAGATCTCCAACTAGAGCTATAAAGCAACTCTGCTCTTGCCAATTCACAGAATTGTGAAATAAAAGGCAGTAGTTGTACAAGTCATAACATTTTGGAGAAATGTGCTTGTTTGAGAATATTGAAGTCATAATTTTGTTTCATAGAGAAGAGTGCATCCTACATTTTTATTAGATGATAAACCTTGAGAATACTGTTAAACTTGAAGGAAAAAAAAAAGAGTAATTATAATGTAAACTGGAAAGAAGTATACCTACATTATATAAATGTAAAATAATTAACAGTCCACCAATGCATCACTAAGGTTCAAAGGGTGCCTAAAGCACTCGTGATTGGGCTAATAGTTTCTAGGCAGAATGTTAAGAGTGTGAACTGATTTTTGTTTTTGTTTGATTTAAAACAATTTAATTGATGATAAAATATAAGAGGAGCCAGATGAGCTAAAAAGAGAACTGCTCAATTTGGCAGGCTAATTTAGAGAAAATATAAAGAAATGAGTATTTTGACTTCAAAATAAAACTGTCTCAGTCTCATTTCTGTAGAAAGCAAAAGAAGAAATAAAGTAAAACTATCTTTAAGTAAATGTCAAATTGAGGACACTGCCAATAAAAATCTGACCTCAGGCTAAATTTTAGATCAAGATCAAACCTCTTTGTTAGACTTCAGAAAAATATAATTTATTATCCCTCATCATTTTTAGTTAGACAAAAATGGCTGTGCATAAAAAGTGGGATTTTAAAAATTCTTAAGGACATTTTACCTCAACAGCCTAATAGGAGGTCAATAGCAGAGAAAAATGATATTTTAATTTTTGTCTCAGATTTTAATGCAGTTTGGAACCTAGAAATGCATAGATTTTATTAATTTTTATTTTATTAAAGGAATTGTGACAGATTGAACTCAAAGGAACAGAGACAATTCATAATGAAGAGTCTCCTTGTGATCTCGAAATCTATAGGGAGAGTATAGACCTAAAAGCTCCTGAGTTGCAAATCAGTTATTTCTTATAAAGAAGTGGGGGTAGCTCAGAGGGCAAATTTAAAACTGGAGGGTTGGAGTCAGCATCTCTAGAGTATCACTTCAGTGGAATTAGAAGTTCTCATCAAGAAACTAGATACATAAATGTACCCAGATGGATTTTAAAATTGCTATAAGCTACTATTCCATTTTTTCCTAACCTTTTTTCTTATTTAACTACAGATTCTTTGTTGCTGCACACTATTCTATGACTGGTGAATAGACTTCAGATAACTTATTTCAAAGAATCTTAAGATAATAATAGGGATGATATCCTAGTTGTTGAAGCTGAGCAATTCATTAGAAAAGTCTTACCACATTGGTCCTTATTTTAACAAAGGAATTATTGAATTCAAGCTGATATAGTAAAGGGTTCTTACTTTTTGGAGTCTAAAGGGAAATGGGTATATTTGACATATGAAAGGAAATAAATTGTTATGAACTGAAGAAGGTGAATGATCTCAAAACATCTGATATACCTAGTGTGTATATAATATTTATATCAAAAGCTGGAATTGATGTTTATCTATTTGAATTCAGGATAGACTTGTGGCTAATTTGGAAATAGAAAGCAGAAGAATTTGGTGTACTAGAAATGAGTCCAGGTATTAAAAGACCACTAAGGTAGCTTCCTTTACTGTTGAAGTTTTGAGACATGCAAGAAACACAGGCTAAACCATTAAATACAGAGGTCTGGAGGAGTGCTGCCTAATCCATTGCCAATTGGAAAGAAAATTTGTAATGAGCAATAAAAGGTTATAAACCACCAGTTTCAACTGTAAATGCATTTATCAATTAACTGTAACCACATGAGAGATCACAAGTAAGACTAATAAATTAAGCATTTAAAGTAGAATCAATACTAGTCTTTCTCAAATGTTACAAAATAGAATTCTCCCAAAGTTGTACAAGTCTACTATTCTAATACCAACAAGGCAAGGATACCAAAGGAAAAGAAAATTGCAAATCAATATTCTGATGAATATCGATGCAAAATAAAATACACATTAACATATCAATAATAAAAAATAATAGCAAATCAAATCCAATGATGAATTAAAATGATTGTATACAACATTAAAGTAGGATTTATATGAAGGATGCAAGATAGTTAATACTCATAAATTTATGTGATACACAACGTTAAACTAAATGAATGATATAAACCATGATAATATTAATCGATGGGGATAATTTGAACTTAAGAAAATTCAGCATTTCACATAGTAGGTACAGGGAAATCACAGTAATAAAGATAATATGTTACCCACAGTTGGCATCATACTCAACGATGAAAATATAAAAATGCTTTCTGTAAAATCAGAAACAAAACTGCTTACATTTATTGAAAGCACTAACCAGAGCAGTTAGGCAAGAAAAATAAATAAAAAGTATCCAAATTGGAAAGGAAGAAGTAAAATACACCATAGGTAGTGGCATAGAAAAATTCTAAGACTTCATCAAAAAAACTTAGAACTATTAAGTGAATTCAAAGGACTTTAGGATACAAGATCAGTATTTTCATGTGACAATTAACAGTATTACTTTCTGACCCCTCTTTCTTAGCATTTGAAAAATTGAAAAACTGAGATATGGGAACATTTTCTAGTTTTTGTTTTAAATCTAATGAAATTCAGTATGCATTCATATAATATTAATAATGCACTGTCATCACTTGTTTTAATTGTCTAAGAACAGAAAATCATTTTATATTTTAGAAGGTAGTGAACAAACCTATGAGCCATTCTCAATATACATGTCCTTTAAGATTTTTTAAGTTTCTTAAGATTATTCTTCTGATTATCTTTAAAACACAAAATGATTACATAGAATGCGATTACTGAGAAACATAACCCAGATGCTTGATTTGAGTCCTGACTGTGTGACTTGCAATCATTATGTCCTAATGGATTTAATCTCCCTGTCGTTCTACTTCTCACCTGAATAGGTGAGAGAATAGTAATACTCACCTCAGAAATGCTAACATTATTGAGTCATAATGATGTTTAATAAATTTTTGTGTTAAAAGAATGATAGAAATATTTGGAATAGTTGTCAGTAACTGATACACAGTATTATATATTAACCTATATATATATTATATATAACAGTATTATATATTAACCTCCATGAGGACAGGGATAGTTGTCAGTTTTGCTTATTGCTAAACTCTACTACCTAGAGAGTTCCTGTCACATAGTTGTCTCTAGTTCCAAATTTTATTACTTGAGTTCCAATAAATTCTTTGCTGTCATTCTGATAACTATATTCCTAAGTTCTTCTGTTTAGTGGCTACTAGATAGGGTCAACCTTGGGGAAGCAATACTGAAAATGAGAAAAGAAAAAGGAGGGGAGTCAGCAATTTGTTTGTTTGTTTGTTTTTGTTGTTGTTTCTCTAGCTTCCTTATAAGTGCATTTATTCCGTGATGACTGACTCTCCTTTATGGTTATAATTTTCTGTCTACCTCCATCCTGGAAGCCACCAAGTAATTGCAAATGATGCTGCTTAGGTCTAGCTACATCTTTCTGCCGGTGTCTTGTCTCCCCTGGGTGATACTTGTTCTCCTAGTTGCTGTTTTCTATTTGACTTCATCTCTCTTGCCTTCTCAGCTCTTGTATTATCTTTGAAATTCCTATATAAAGTATCTTTGAATAAAATACCTAGAATGTTCCTGGTCTTCTAGCAGGGCACTTATTTTTTGATATGTAAATGTTACCCAGTATATACTAGTTGCCCAGACAAATATTTAGTGTCCAAGTAAGTTAAAAAAGAAAAGCAATTACATATCCTCACACTGACACATTCTGATTCCTGAGTTTTTGACATGTTTACCTAATGAAGAGGTAACCATAGTGCAATGTGAAGTATTTAAAGGGAAAGGTGTCTTAGAAGTGAGACTTTCTTTTTAATATAATTTTTAAGGATTATGAGGCAGAGGGAAATGACTATTTCTAGAGGCTGAGATTTAAAAGTCAGAGAAAGTTTGCTCTCTCATTCTGGATCATAGCTGTTATAGTACAAATCCTGCGTGTTTGCCTGATTTGAGACATTAACTCTTAAAAACAAAATAATAATAATTAAGGAAAATTAAGAACTAAAAACTTAACAGAATTGAAGCTATGTTTCAACAAGAGTGTTTACTGCCATCACATTGTTGCAAATTGAGCATGGGTGGACCATGACATTAACAGAACATCTGAGACATTATATAGTTTTTGCCTTGTTTTTGTTCATTGTTCCATACTATTGTCCCTTCTTCTTTGATGTACCTCATTGGAAAAACCTCTTTGTGTGAGTTGCAGCACTCTTCCTGAGCACAGATTTTATATTTTCCTCTTCTATCATTTGCAGGGACTGTCTTGTGAAGATAGAATTGCATTTTAACAGAGAATAGTTAATCAATAGTCGAGCAATACTTTAAAACAGTGAAATTTCAGGTATAGTAACATTCTCAAAAAAAGATAGTTTAGGGATAAGACACTTTTCTGACTTTCCAAAATTACATAAGTAAGAATTTTTCTACACATTGTACATAGTTGACTTGTTCTGTTTGTTGCCAGATTTCTGCCTTCTACAATATAATACATGAAAATTGTTCTATCAAAATAGTCCTTATTTCATAAACTCTTAGACATAAAATTATAGTACTTTATTCCTTCTGAAACCAACACTAACTACATCTGTATTGAAACGAGTATTGGGTTAATGCTCAAACCTTGATTGATTCAGTCTCTTTCAGTTCTTGAGCTGCAGAACTTAGAGATAACATGCTTCAGTGCACTTCCTATAACTGAAAACTAGGATAGAGTTTGCTGTTGACCAAATCCCTAATACTTTTAAGGACTCAGAGATTGTTCCTAGTCTGAGTCTATATATTAGCATATCAGTATGCATAAATGAACCATTTATATATTTCCCAGAGCTCATTAAAATTATTTTGAATAGGGCAATGGTAGTAAAAAATCAAGAGGCATTTTGGTATAGATTAAGACTATTGAAACATATATCAGAAAAATAATATCATCATAATTGTCATATAGTTAGCTGTTGCACTTAACACATGCCAATTGAGAAGATGTGAACCACATTGCTAAGACAAAATAAGATTTTGAGACAGATTTTTATTCCTTCAGAGTTTTAACATACTGAGGCAGCATATATTTTATTTCAGACTTGGATTCCTTTGAAATTTAACTAGTGTGAAGATTTAGTCTTTAAATTTTAGTATTTCCCTAGAAAATACCTCTGTTAGAGGTTTATATTCAGATTTCTAGCATATTTATAATGTGGCATTTTATTGTCAAATATCTATGAAATTTACTATATTTTTTAATGAAAGCATTTAAGCATATTGGGTCATTCCTGATAGGTTATGTTATCTGGCTAAACCTAGTGTAGGGTGAATAAGGTAATATCATTTTCAATTGAAATGCAAATGGTTTGGCATGAACTTTAATGAGTGTATTCTCCAGATCTATTTCAGGACTCCAAACAGCAAAATAGAAACCATTTGTCAGTAGTTTCAGGCAGGGAGGGCTGGTTAGGGGGGCAGTGTTTGACTTGTGCTGTTAGACTTTGTCATGTATTAGAAATAAGATGTCTTTGATATATCCTGGACTTTATGATTAGATCCAATAGATTAGGAAAACAAAACAAAACCAAAAACCAAAATCCTGAGGAGTGATCATAGAAGATTGAGTACTAAGTCCCTCTTCCTTTGTTTATTTCCAAAGAGTAAGAAATCTTCCCATATCTTGTCTCTTATTCCAACTTCCTATAGCTACATTCACTAAGGGAAACTTAGAGATGACTAAAAAACAATGACAAATAAACATTACTAACACTTTCTTTCCGTTGGGCATGAGTCTCACAGCAATTCTGATCCTGAAGAAAGTGAGAGCTGTCTTCATTCAGTTATATCATGACTGAGTTGTGATCAGTAAGTCAACCACAGATCATTTGGCTTGACAAAGCACAAATGTAACCTCCATCTTATATTTAATCATAAGTAAAGTTTAAAAGTTTTTCTTTTTACATTTTCATAATTTTTCCCTTGGAGGAAGTTGGAGAAATTTAGTAGCACTACTTTGATATGTGCAATGTTGAGTTTGATGCAATTTTTAGTTGAATAATCATAGCCATAACAAAAACAACCACATTATCTTTTATTCCTGTATCCATATACATTGACTGTGCTCAGTTTTGTTTTTTTTGTCAGATATATATATGTATATACAAACAAAAACATACACACATTATATATATTATATATAACATATATATGTATATATAGTGAGTGAGTGTGTGTGTGTGTGTAAACTCTTGGAAACAGAAGATGCTGAAACAGGAAAATCTGTTCTTTATAAAGTCAGTGGGTATAATTCAAGTAAGTTAACCCATAGGGGACTTCTCATACTAAGACTAGGAACACCGTTGCAGGCCCCCTATAGTGGCAATACCAATCTCAAGTGCCTTGTCTTTTTTGGACCTACACTTTAGAAAATAAGATGTAATATGTTTGGAGTATCTGTTGATACTTTCAAATTTGACTTTCTTCTAAAGTCATGCCCCAAAACTAGAATAGTAAAAAAAAAATTAAATTAAATTTTAAAATTTAATTTTTTATAAAGTTCCCTTAGAAATACAATTAATTCTAAATTTCTACCATATTGATATCTTGTCCAGTTTTCAATGCCAATCTGACCAGTCTTTGATGGTAAAACATGTATGTTTCAATATATTTGAGATAGTGTGATATTTCATAGAAAAAAATAAAGAATAAAACTCATGCTTTAGTTAAAATAGGATAGTGAATCTCTTTAGTTTTAATGATGAGGATGGAGAGAATTGCTCAGGAATATATTCCTGTGTGTGACAGTATGACTTTTATAGAAATTGCATGTCATTTAAATGCTACCTGTATATATGAAGGCATGAGTGTTCTGTGCCCTGTCTTTTCATTTATGAAGTGGAAGAATAATATGTTGATTGCAGAATGTACTTATAGGAGATAAAACAAAAAAATCAAAATAATACATTTTCAAATTGACACTACATTGGAATAAACTTAGAGATCTTGAAAACCCAATATTCACTAAAATTAACTTAAATCAGGATAATGAGGATGAATAAGCATCTCTGGTTTTAATATCATCCCAGGTGATTATAAAGTTCAGTCAACTTAAAATTTTTATTTTAGATTTACAGCAGGATTCTTAATCTTCTACTGGAAATTTATCAACTGGGGGATCTAGTTTAATTTAAGACTGAGTAATTTTGATTTTTTGCAGGTTATATATTTCTAAATATATAAAGTATAGTAGGACTACACTTTAAATAGCAAGGGTTGGCCCTACTATTTTTTTCCCATTACTTGCAAAAGTGTTTTATAAAAACAAGCAAAAAATTGAAAACATGTTAACTATTTTTTTTCAATTTTTGTGGAAATGATGCAACTCCATGCAACAAATGAATTTGTAACATAGGACACCAACTTTATTTTATTATTATAAGTTGAATCATTTGAGCATTATTTCTGAAAATTAATGATCAGTCCTTTCTCTTGTGGAAGCTAAATATATAAAAATATGTTGCTTTTAAAAATTATGTTTAGAAAAGTAAACTGCAAGAATGAATAACTTTGCATTTTTACCAATAAAATGAAAGAGCAAAACTATATAAATTCTGATTAAAATTTGAACATTTTAAATTAGAATTATCTCTCATTTCCAAGCTGCATTATGAAAATAGTATTCTAATCTGTATACACAAACACACTATAATGTACTTAAAAACAGAATTATATTAGCATGAATATTAGAATTTTTCCAGGTGAGTGCTTCTGAAGAATTGTAACCATTGCATTTTAGAGCCCCTTTCTTTCTTTCCAAATAAGAGAGTGATATTAATGAGATTTTCTGTTTTTGCCTGGAGAATTTCTTAAAATTGCTATTTGACTTTAAAGAGGTTATATAAATTTGTATCTATATTTTACTTACATTGCTCTTTCATATTCATGTTCTTTTAGTGATTAAAGATGCCTTATAGGAGAAAATATAGGAATAAAACAATTAAAACTATTCTCCAAGTAAATACACTGGGTGTTCCTGTGTATGTAAACCTTAAAATGGTTTCTTGCAAGTGTTATATTTCTTTATTAATTTATTTATACTTTATTACAAAGGGACAAGAGTACCTAAATTACTAGCGCTACATAGTGTAATTATAAAAATACAGGGTTTTTTTGGGGAGGTGGGGAGTAAAGGAGGGATTTACAAGCAGAACAGCAGCAGAACACATAGAATCCTAGACTCACATGGTCTGATAGAAAGTAATGCCCAGTGGGCAGTGCTAACTGCTCCTCTGTTAAAAGGTGATCCCAATTCCTGAATTAATTGTGTAGATAGTGAGCCAGGAATGCGTACCAAAATAATAAGAATGAAATGTGCTCCCAATTGAGTCAAAGATCCACACAATGTGTTAACAGCCCAAGCATAGCAGTTCCTATGAATTTTTGCCTATGGATTGATGAGTCTAGTCAGGCTGAGCTGAGTATGTGTATTCTTCTAATTAATCACTTCTTCTAATTATTTTTTTATTGACATTCATTTATTTGTTGTATTTTTTTAATAGAAGTAATGGCAGACAGCATCCTATAGGCTCATACCTCTCAGATATTTACTACTACAGCACATACATCACCAGCACCCAGTCCTTCACCACATTCCATTTTTCCCCATCACACTTTGCTTTCCATACTCCCCCCCTCCATCTCTAGTACTCTCAATTCTAAAGCTACATTTTGGGGTGGTGTTTCAGTTGGAGTTTGTTTCTTTATATTCCACATGAATGAATTGATTTGGTATTTGTGTTTCCCCTTCTGATTTATTTCACTTAGTGCTATCTACTCCATTTCCACTCATTTTGTCTCAAGTGGTAAGATTTTATCTTTTTTTTTATTGTTGAAGATGGCATCATTTTAATATACGCATCTGTTATTGAACTTTTGAGTTGTTTCTGTAACTTGGCTATTGTGAAAAGTGCTACAATGAACACAGGAGTGCATATTTTCATACAAGTTAGTGTTTTTATATTCCTCAGATAGTTTCCCTAAATACCCAGGAGTGGGATTACTGGATCATATGGTCTATTTTTAATAGATGAATTAACCATCTGTTATCTAGTTTGACCCAGCAATTGCTCTTCGGGGAATCTACCCAAAGAAGACCTCAATGCTTATATAAAGGGACACCTGTACTTGAATGTTTATTGCAGCATTATTTATAATTGCAAGGACATGGAAACAACCCAAATGTCCCAAGACAGATGAATGGAATATTACTCATCAATTAATAAATGATAAATTTGACAAATTTATGATAATATGGTGTACCTAGAAGAAATCACATTAGCAGAAAAAAAGTCAGAAAGAAAAAGACAGAAACCAAATTGTTTCACACACACACACACACACACATATGGGTAATAGGAAACACAGGCAAAAGGCCAGGCAGTAAAGTCTAAACAAGCTAATGACCAAACTAAATAACACAACTGGAACGGGGAGAGATGGGAGGATGGGAGAGAGTGGTCAGTGAGGGAAGGTGATGGGTGAACCCCAGAGAATACAATGATGTGATATATATATATATATGAACAAATAAAAAAATCTAGAATTTTAATACTTTTGAAGTGTAGTGATGAAAATGGGCATTGTTTTCTTGTATTTGATGTTTGAGGAGAAGTTTTTAGTTTTTCACCATTGAGTATGCTATTAGCCATGGGTTTTCATATATGGTCTTTATCATCTCCATTGTACTGAGTGTTTTTATCATAAATGTATATTGAATGTTATCAAATGTTTTCTCTACTTCTACTGAACTAACCATATGGTTTTTATCAGTCCCTTTGTCAATGCCAATTTCCTGCACAATTCCTTCATTATGAGTGTTGAACCATCCTTGTGTTGAATTGTTGAGTATTAAATTTCACTTATCCAGGGTATATGGTCCTTTAATATGAACTCAGTTTGCTAATTTTTTGTGTGAAATTATATCTAAAGCGCTTTTATGAAAAATGCTTGTATATAATATTTCCTAGTTCTATTCAAATACAAATATAAAGCATACAATTAAAAAACTACATAGACACTGAATTTTATTTACCTGGAAATTTTTACTAACATATGTAATATACATTTTGTGCTAGTTTTCAAAATATGTTGCAAATTAAAAAAGAGTAATTGAAATTTTGTGTGAAACATAAGTTTTATGATCATTCGTCAATAATTTATTATTATGGTATTTCCCATGAAACATAGTGTGACTGAAAGTCTAGAAAAGTGACTGAGAGTCTAGAACAGATAATACTTAAAATATGTTAATGCATGCTTATTAACAATAGATATTATCCATAATGCCAAAATGATGGCATTTGATTACTAAAAATTACATATTACACATAATAGTAATTCATATATTTATCAAAATGAACAAAAATGGAACCATAAATTGCTTCATAATAATAGAAAAATTAAGAGAAAAACATGGAATTGAGATTTATTTGCATTTCATACACACTTGAATATATGCACACTTGAATGCAATGTATACATTTTTAAAATGCCCTACATTTTCTATCTTGTGGTTAATTAGCAGTGTACAGACATTGTTTATATATTTTTTGTTTCATAATGAAATTTGAGGAGAAAGCAGAGACACACACAGATAGGCACTCACGTGTGCATATGGAGTATAACTAAACAATTCCACAGAATATGTATTTATGTAAATATTAAAAGTGTATATGTTCTTAACTTTGAATATATATTTTGTGTGAAATGATAGACATGTATATTTATTTAGCTCCATTTTATTTTGATAATTTAAAAACCTCAATATGTATTATAATTACTCCAAGATAAGCTGTATAGTCATATATTTTAAAAAAGTGTTACCATCAATTAGGTATTTGAGAATCTGGGTATAAAGATCAAAGACAATTGTTCTAAACTATTCATTTCCTCTCTATTTTAAAACAGGTTCCTAAATGATCAACACAATGTAACAACACAAGATGTTCTTTGTTACATAAAGAGGAAAGAATGAAATAATACAGTTGAATGATTCAGATCTAATTTCTTAAAAGTTGATTTTTGACATGATCCATGAATGATGGATAGAGTATAGATGGAGAATATGAGAAAAAGATTGTCAGACTCTTCTGGTTACATTTTGTATTCCTCCTTTATAGGTCAATGCATCTTCTATAAAAAGATAACCAAGAAAAGATTATTACCTCAATAGCTTGCTAAATCTTTTTATACTCTATGAAATATTAAGAAACTTTCTTTCTAATATTTGATAATGTTTTACATTCATAAAATTCTTAGATTTTATGCTTTTTATAATAGTGGTAGAATTATTCAAAGAATTTAGCATGGAGAATTTTTTTTCTATAAGGTAAACAATCGACAGCATATGCATATATGCATATTATTTTTTAATGATGCATGCAAAAACTTATATGATGTTATAATGCATTGTGTCTCAATAGAAGAATTAAATGATTAGAATAATTTTAATGAAAGTTATAGATAGGGCTGCCATATGTTTAATTTAAATGCTGAAATTTCTAAAAGTAAAAAATAGAATTTTAGGAAGCTATATTAGCAGTAAATAAATTTTGATAAAATATAGTATGATAAATGATACCTTTTCTATCACCATATAACATTTACTAGAACAAATTAAATAGCAATGCATTTCTAAGCATTGAAAAAGACATCTTAATCAAATAAAGTCACATATGAAACATTTCCAATCACAGCTCCAGGCAAGAGCAGTGTTAACTAGCTCCTTTTCTAAGATTTAATGAGTGTTATGCCTAATTGATTTTATATTAGGAAAGGCCTGAATCACTTTTTAAGACAAAGTTATTCCTAATTATTGGAACTTTGGCTTGATTTTTGAATTAAAGTTTAAAAGACCAAATCAAAGTACATTAAAAAGAACATGTGTTCTTTTAAAGATCAAAATGAGTAACTATGTTAAAGTTCATAATTCTTTTTAGTATGACTTTAGTATGCCTCATGAATTCAATATTGTTATTGAAGGAAAATACTACTTCTAAGTAGCTCCATATTTTAACCATTTAATTATTCTATTCCTTAAACTAACTTTACTATATAATATGTGTTGGACTATTGTAATGCAATGCATCAATCAGATAATGCTTTTTCATGAGGTGACTGATTCATTCAGCAGCTGAGTTACTCTGACCTTTCTATTGTCAACATTTTCCAAGAAATTATTCTGAAATGGAGCATTTTCACCCAAGAAATATCAGTGAAAAGACCCAGTTCCTGCACTGAAATGTAACATAACTAAAAAGAACTCTTATTTACAAAATACTACATCTTGATAAAAGTATAGAGGAGAAGAGATCTCCTCTTGGTAGAAGTGAACTTGGTGAAAACACTCTGGACATTTTAATAAAAATGAAGAACAACTTAAGAGTACAATGCAATCTATCTTCTCATAGAATATGAATGTCTACTTGTGTGCTTCAGTTCACATTTATGAGAATATTTATAATGGTAGTATGCAGAACACCAAAATGACCAATTGTCTACTATCAATAGTACAGCAAATTATCTGTACAAAATGATACTGTGTCAAATAGAGGGAAGGAATCACTGCAAAATAATAACATATGTGCAGCATTAATAATATTTTAGTAATGTTCACCTAAGTTCTATTAGTATTTCTAACATGAGTCTCCAAATCCTATTCTGACATTAACTTTGAGATATGCTTATTTATAATTAAAGTATGGTTCTCACATTTTTAATGTAGTGTTTCAAATTTTTTATTTGATAATTTCATTTAATCCATAAAATGTATTTTCACTGATGGAAAATGGAAATTCTCAAAGATTTTTAATCAATTGCAATCATGATGATTTCACATGAATTATTTAAAACCATATAGGATATATTCTTAACTCATAATTAGCACAATTTTCTATAAACATTTTCTTTTTTTCCTATAAACAATCTTAATGCAGTCAAATCAAGTAAAATTCACTTAGTGGTGTTTTCAATGTGGAGATAATCTTGATTGTACATGCAAATATTATTTTGAAGAAATATAAGAAGACACAAAGAAACAGAAAGACACTCCTCGTGGATTGGAAGAATCAACATTATCAAAATGGCCATGGTATCAAAGCAATCTAGACATTCAGTGCAATTTCAGTAAAAACCTCTATGACATTCTTTAAAGCAATAGAACAAATAGTAATGATATTCATATGGAATAATACAAAAACCATGAATAGTCAAAGGTCTCCTGAACAAAACAAATGAATTGGAGGGATTGTTCTCCCACATTTTTAAGTTATACTACAAAGCCATTATAATTGAGATGTCATGGTGCTGAAATAAAAACAGACACATAGACCAATGGAACACAATTGAACATTCAGAAATAAAACAAATGGTGATGAGAAAACTGGACTACATCATGCAAAAGAATGAATCCTGTCTATTCCCTCACACTATGCACAAAAATCAACTCAAAATGGAAACAAGACTTGTATCTAAAACCTGAAACCATAAAATATATAGAAGAAAATATGGGCAAAACACTCCAAGACTTATAATTCAGAAACCTTTTTAGGACACATCTACAAATGCTAAAATATGAAAGAAAATTTGTTGTAGCTGGGACTACAAACTCAAAACCTTCTGTACAGCAAAATTGACAATAACCAAAAAAAAAAAAAAAAAAAAAAAAAAAAAAAAAAAAAAAAAAAAAAAAAAAAAAAAAAAAAAAAAAAAAAAAAAAAAAAAAAAAAAAAAAAAAAAAAAAAAAAAAAAAAAAAAAAAAAAAAAAAA